>VBVR01002897.1:0-20019 GCA_011638315.1 Tetramorium parvispinum | reverse complement strand
GGAAGAAGGGGGGGAAGAGCACGGCGGCCGCGGCGGCAGTAGGGCGAAAAGGGGTTGCCAAGCGACCATAACCGTGGGTTGCCCTTGGCGACTAGTTGCGTCACTGCAGCGTCGCGTGACGTCACGCGACGCCACTGCCCTTGACCGTCAGGGGATGACACTGGGGAGAGCGTCCTGGCGACCCTGCCTGCAACTCCGTCGCCCTACCCACCTCGCCCCGCGCCTCTCCCGGCCTTCTCCCTGACATTGGGATACGCAGGGATACAGGTCTATATATAGAAGCGAATTAAACTCTCATGCGCACACACGTATACATTCAGGCATAGAAGCGCTCGCGCGCGCGCGCTCGCGTGTCGGAACGCACGCGGCTCACCTTTCGATCGGGGGCTCCTTGCTCTGGAACGCAGCCCCCGATACGCATCGCGTATCGCCGCGCTGTGTTTTGACACGCGACTCGAAATAGCATTAGCGCGCCTCCCGCCGGCGCTATTTTCGGAATTATGGTGCCGCACGGTTATTGTTACGCTGCGATGATAGATAAAGGGAGAGGGAGAGAGAGAGAGAGAGAGAAAGCCGGCGGGTGCGACAAGCGCTCTCGCGTTTGCGAGAGAGCCCTCGCCGGTAATCGATTGACGCGAGTTTACACGTCGCGTGCAATATTTATAGAATGACGCGCGGGGCTTGTTTAACGTAATGCGGGCTCACTTAATACAATTCCTACTTGTCAATGACGACAGCCGCCTCTCTTCCGCGACGGCTTTCTATTCCCTCCCCCCTATTTTTTCTTCTCCATTCTACCCCTCTTCCCCGCGGCGTCCGTCGTGCGCGTCACGTTTCCGCGACGCGTTTCTACTCCGGAGATTGTGGAAACGCGCGATTATCGGGACGTGGGAGTTTCCCGATTCGACTTTCGTCGAACGGTCCTTCCACGTATTTTCGACAGGTGAGCTTATCGTCGGAAATTTAGCCCAACTCATAGGCACGGTGACTTTTATTTAAAGCTTTTTCCGTTGGATCTTTCTATAAATAATGCGGTATAAAAGGGAGCTCGAGTTATTTTTTAAAAACAAAAGACTGTTATCGCCCGGGAATTAAAAATTCAAGACTGAGATGCGAAGAAATTGTAAGTGATAATAGAATTTTCGATTAAAGTTAAAATGTCAAACTTTGTTTCATTTCAATAATACGTATCTCTGAAAAAAAACATTGCTTGGATGAAATAATATGGATAATAACAAATGCAAAATACGCGGAATAGTGTGCTCATTCGGAATCCGACGGTACTCTCCTGTTCTCCTGATCATTGTTTTCCCCATCATCCCTAGACGCGCTTGCGAGATGTTATTTCGCGTGAAGCCCTTCTTGCCTCTCCCTTCTTCATAATTATATTATAAAAAGATCGAGATAATAGACGATGACGGCTATAATTAATCGCTTTACACGGTTGCAAGAGAGATATCGATTAATTATATAAATTAATCTAATCTCGCGAAGGAATTTTGTATATTTACATATCAGCAATCCATTGATAGGGAAAAAAAAGCCTAATCGAAATGCGAATTGTGAAATACGATTACTTCTCATTTCCTCATGTACACTCTGTTGAAACATGCATGAATAAATTAAATTATTTATAAATGTGATTTTTAAAAGGATGCTTATTAGCATTAAAAATTAAATTGATTAAATTGATGATTATTTAATTATAATCCAATATTTCACTGAAAAAAAATTTTAATTAAAAACAGACGAATTAGAAAATCTTGTAGAATTGATCAAATATTCTGGTTTTTATAATAGAACTCAATACTTTATAATGATCACAATTCCAATTATAATAACCAGAATATTGGATCAATTCTACGAGATTTTTCTGATTCGTCCGTTTTTAGTCAGAATTTTTTTTTCAGTGTTGGATTTTCCGTTCCCATAAAAAATTGTGCTCCAAGACCGATAGGTCTTAATCGGCAGTTTGCTAATGACCATTTCTATCAATGCAGATTAAGTTTGATCTCGATTTAACTTACTTCTTACAATTAAAGTTAATTGATAAGAAGATTAATTGATAGAAATGTTGGAACAAGTTGGAAAAAGTGTACAAAATTCACATAGAAATGTGATCATTAAATTATCGAGATCCAGCCCGACCGAACCCAGGTAGAACAAAAAGTTACAAAAATATCAAAATGATTCCAAAATGTCATTATTATGTCATTTTATCGCTATTTTAGCGTTGTTTTGATGTCAATATGATGTCATTATAATTTTTCTGCTATCTGGGCTGAAGGCATCTGTTTAACTGTAAAAAACGTTTTTCTCCACGGCGAGATATATAACACCTATTACACATTCCACAGGTGTACCTTCTATAATTATTAAAGGTATTTAAGAACGCGTTATTTACGCGCTGCATCCTGCGAGGCAGGAGCGCAGAAATAACCCGGTTGGGATATATTATAAAACGCGAACGTCAATATTCCGCATATTCGTCAATTTCTGAACGGCGAGAGCGTCGCGGGGAGATAAGAGTCGTTTCGTGTACCACACACACACACACACACCATGATACGAATCTCTGCGCGCTAAATTTAAATCGTATATTTTTTCAAATATGCGAAAACGTATCCGGGAGAAGAATTCTGCGAAAAACAATTTCGACATATACATCTGGTTGTTTGCAAATTTCCTTCTGCCGCGCCGCGTGAATTTCCGCAATATCTGTCGGCGGCGACGGATTATCCACCCACGCATAATTCACACTTATCTCGGCTATTCGATGGACGTGATAACGCGCGGTGACATCCATGAGATATCGTAATTATTTGGCGGATGTATTTTACGCGCATAAGGTGTACGATAACGAGCGCAAAATGGTAATTCTGTATCAAAGTTCTACCGGACGCCGTATTCGGGCTGTCCTTTCGAGAATCCACTCGACATGTTGGATTCCGATGAGACTGAAAATGCGAGAAGTATGGAAAATGTACGTACTTCAAAAGCAAAAGTATCACGAGACTCAATGCGCTTCGGTAGCTACGCTTTTTGATGTTTCTTGCTCAGCTAAATGTCTCTGAAGGTACTTTTTAGGAGTATACTGAAATTCAATTTTGTAATTCAATTCCTCTCGAATGTCGGAGCTTTAAATTGACCGTCAACTCTAAGCCGCGAAACAAGGAATATCTAGATGCGCTCGAATCCAAAAGTGGTCGAACTTTATGCGAGGATGCACAGATGGCGAGTCAGTCTAACGTGGGATTCTCTACTTCCGGATTAGATATTTGAGTATTGTACGATTAAAAAACCAAAATGTTTTTTCGATTAATTTAGAATAGTATGACATATTTTTTTTAATCTCACGTTTAACAATTGTTTAATGCTTTTACACTTCGACCATTTAAAGATGTGAAAAATCTTAAAAATGCGATGTATTCCGGAAATGGGAGACATTAATGACAGTCTATTTGCGCGCGCGATTTTTAAACAATCTAAACAATCTAAACTTCGCCAATTTTTAAATATTTCTCTTGATATTGAAAAGGTAGATTTTTTATACATAATATATGTATATATATCCTTTTGCTTCATCCACATATAACGCAGTTTCGGTGCAAACATACACTGGAAAAATAGATGGGGAGTTAAAAAATATATATCTCATAGTTTTAATATATATATCGTTAATATATAAAATTGTGACGCACGATCGGCGATTTATAATATCTTGAATCTATCTTGAGTAATGTCTTATTAAAATAACATATTCTTGCTTTATAAAGATATGAATAATAAACCTGTATAACACCTGATTCATTTGATATATTCAACACTGTGATCAACGGGTGGTAGAACGTTTGTCTTTTTTTTTCTCTCTCTCTCTCTCTCTCAAGATGAGACATACGTTGAGTGAATAAAAAATGAACAGAAAGCATGTAAATATCTTTTTTGCTAAGATATTTACGTCATAATAAATGCAAACGGAATGACTGTTAAAATTCAATTCATATACAATTTGCTTAAAAGGTAGTATATCAAAAAGTTTTAAATAAGATTACTTTCGTCCTTGCTCTTCGTTGTTTATTCATTCACGTATTATCGCGTAGCTTAAGAGAGATCGCATGTACATCGATGGATTATAATACTGCACAGCCATCCGCGTACACAAAATAAGTTTTATATATGCCAATAGAGTATTTGCTGCCCCGCTGTAACATCAGTTTAGTTCAGGCAATCTTGTTATGTTACATAATCTCAAGAGACTCTTTTTTTACAGCTCTTCGTGTCAAATCAAAAATAAATCTTCAACGAGAAATGGGAAGGGTTTGCTTTTCGAGCCATTTAAGTGCCTCAACGTCCTTCGGTTCTTGTAAGAAAGGTTTTAAAACCTCCAAACATTTTGCATGATAATTATTTAAGTATTCGATCTGGAATAAGATGCGTTGTGAAGCGTTATATAAACGAAATATTGTTAAATGACATCAGAAATATGTGTCATCATACCTCCTTGTCTGTAAGCATTGATACATCCAGCAGACTCGTTTGAATAGGTACGAGCGTCATAGTTTCGAAAGTCAGGAAACCTCGATTTCTGTGATTGTAACGTGTCTTTGCTTGAACAACCAACTCAATGTTCTCCAATCTGATACCAAACTTGCCGTCTTCGTAATATCCCGGCTCTGTTGTTTGAGACACATATTGTGCTTAATTGTTTCAATTATGTAAATGGCATTTTATCTACATGCTTTTATACCGTTTGATAAGAACATTCCCGGTTGTAAACCTGGATCATCTGGATGCGGCTTCCACGAGATACCAATCGGCTCTTCGTGGACGTTGAGATAGGATCCTACTCCGTGGCCAGTACCGTGAAGATAATCGAGCCTGCAAAATTAATTCACAGATACAAAAAAAAAAAATGAAATTTTCATCGCATAAAATGGTATTTTCTGCTGTAATATTTTAATGAAAATCTGCATATACCCAACGTTCCATAAACTTTCGCGCGCCAGGGTGTCGAGGTAATTTCCTTTCGTTTTCAAGGGAAATATCATTGTCGATAGTCGGCACTGTCCCTTAAAAACTCTGGTGAAGCATTCACGCTCGAAAGGCGTGGGTTCGCCAAAATGTAATGTTCTTGTTACATCCGTTGTACCGTCATTATACTGTGCGCCAGAATCACAGAGATAAAGTTCTTCACTTGTAATAGGTACATCAGTTTCAGCCGTAGGTGAATAATGAATAATTGCTCCGTGAGGACCGACCGACGATATAGTGGTGAAACTTAATCCGACGAAGTCATCTTGTTCTCTTATAAAGAAAAAAAAATAAGCTTCTTGTATCTACATTTTACATTGTAAACAAAATTGCTTTATGTAAAAATATAATCGACTTACTGTCTAAACTTTTCCAACTGCGTCGCACCCGAGATCTCTGTAATACGTTCGTTCGTATTCTTTATCTTATCTTCTAGCCAAGCAAAATATTTTACAAGAGCGACCGAATCTCTTGTATGCGACGCTCTCATACCCTCTATTTCGACCGGATTCTTTATTGATTTCATAATGCTAATGGGCGTGATATCCGTATGCTTCTTTACGTCCCCGCAATCTGCGTGCAGCGCATAGCTCGACTTGTTGCTGATCCAAATTTTATCCTGATCCGTGCACGAACTCACGAGCTCCTTCATATAAATGTGTATGTCTTCGTAGGCGTGAAAGACTGGATCGACATACTCGTACTTTAGCTGCTCCAATGCGTGCTGGCTGATTCTACTTCTGTCTATAAAGACATGCACATCCTTTAACGTGAGAACAACGTACGCGAAGAAGACGGGATTGAAGGGTATATCGGATCCTCGCCAGTTCAGCAGGTACGCAATCGCATCCAGGGCAGTTACTACGAGCACTGTTGCGTTGTTCTCCCGCATAGCTTCGCGACACAATCTTACTTTCTTCTCTGCACTTTGGCCCGAGTATGACAATGGGTGCGGCAAGACTACGTTTGCCGTTGGCGTCGGCTGCTGGTCGCCCCACACCTTGTCCACCAAGTTTTCAGGCAGCGGAATCAGGCAGTGACCGGCGGCGGTTAAGCTGGTGTGCAATCGCGCCCATTCTGTGTAGCTTATCAAATTGGCGTCCGCTCCGACGACGGATTTCGGTGGCAAGTTCGAGGCCAGCCACGCGGCGATGGTAGGTGTGTTCAGTAAACCCTCCCGCATCAAGGTCCATGACTCTGGTGGATCCAGCTCCGCCATGGCCTGCTGATAGTACCTCCCATCTGTCCACAGCAGGGCCGCGTCGGGTAGAACGACCACCGTGCCATACGAGCCGCGGAATCCGCTGACGAATCGTCGCCGCTGGTCCCGCTCAGTGGAGTACTCTGACTGATGCGCGTCCTCGCCATTGACGATCAGAGCCTGGATACCCTTCTCCCGGATGCCGCCAGGCTGGACGTTCTTCATCAACGCCCGAAGCTGCGTCAGCTTCCACAGCCCGTTCTTTTTTACCATCTTGCGCAAACAACACTCGATTAATTCTATGCTTGGACAACATGGTGCGATACGTGCAAACGAGGAATCGGACAGGGAAAATGTCTTACCTTGTAGAATGTCGTTCAAACGTTCCTCGCGTCGCTCTATCGACGCATCTGTCACGGTAGAAAGTAATAAGGATGCCTTGTTATCTTCCAGACAACGGCGGGTGCCACGTTATCGAGCAGTGTCGCGAACACTCGCCTCGCGTCCTCCTCTTGAACGTTCTATCAGCTATCTTATCGGCGCGATAAGAGCAGGTGATCGCACATCGTACGCCCGACAGGTCCTTATCTTCTCGGATACGGGTGCGTGGAGCACGGTTCTTCGGAGAGAAAAGCTACGCGGCTGACAACACGTACTCAGCTCCCGGCGCATCATATGTAGTCGCGGTGGCATGTGGCCTCGGCGTTTCGAGACTTCGACTTCGATACCTCGCGATAACTGAGGCAGCGGGGTCGACGACATGGCGCAGCCAATCGGCGCGCGCTACGTATTCTCTGAAGTCGGCTGTGAAATTCCCGGATTTCTCCTTCAAAATTTCAATAATTTCATCACGCATTCCGTTCAGCCGTTCCATTCAATTGTTTCTATGTTGCTTGTAAGGATTCTGGCAATTTGGAAATTATAATTTTCTTGCCGGTTTACGAAACTTGTCGCAAGTGACTTCTTGAGGAAAATACGTAAGTTGAGATTGTGGACACACGAGTCAAGATGCGAGTGAAATGAGAGCGTGTTGAAGGCGACCTTTTTTTTAGGTTAGGAAGTCTGTTTTACCGGCCGCCGCCGAACAAACGGCGGCGGCATGAATTGCGCATAATGTAAATAACGTTCTTTGTCCATTAGATTGAATTATTACTTATATAAGCAAGTTTATCCTAAAGCTTTTCAAATGGTATTACAAATTGTGAAGTTATTGACAAGCTAATTATCCTGCTTTCCGCCAAAGTGAGTAAAATATCTTTATGTACTCCATGTTTTTCTAGTCCAGTTTTCTAATCCTGTTTTGCAGACTTCTGATGTTAAAATGTAATCTTCTAGAGCGATATTCGTAGCCCGATTTTATATTTAAGCTTGTTTCAATTTGATTTCGAGATTTTGAAGAATTATTTCAACTTATGCCCATTTCTATTAATGCAGATTAACTTCAATTTTAGTTCATTTACGTTTTATCTTTTTCTAATTCTTAGAACTAGAAAACTATAAAACCGAAATAAAATTGGAATGCAAATACGATTTATATAATTTCTTAAAAAAATTGTTTTTAAGGTTTTAACTATTTTCTTACAGTATCAAGCTTCAAATTGATCCCTCAAATTTTTTTTCTACATATTGGCTTTTCTGCAACGAGAAACGACGAAGCGTAAGCCTTCAGTAAGCGAGCATTATGATACGTAGTCAAAGACGGCAGCAGGGCCTGCAAAATGGGATATTCTTGCTCGGAATGCAGGTCTTGAATTTTGGACTTGACAGAATACCACCTGCTACTCTAATTGGAGTCATCGCACAAGTAAGTTCTTCTTTTTCTTTTTTCTCAAGCCCTCATCTACCTTTCAGTATAGAGGTTTGACAGAGAGCTCGTCATATCCGGCTTGCTTTTTTTTTTAATTAAATAGTTTTTGTTGGACTTGAATTTGGATCTTCTAATTCACAAGAACAGTATAAACTTTTTTGCGTCATAATCGCTACAAGTAATTTTTATCACAAAAATTTTATATAATTTTGCTTCAACAATCTAGCTTTATTATTTTATATTTCTAAACCCAGTTTGCCTTATTATTTTTAAAAAAAGAATTGACTATCCCTCTTTATAATCTCCAACTTTTACAAGCAGCTAACTAGTACTTATGGAGTGCAAAATAATAGTATATTCATTCTCTTTCTAGAGTTTACTGTACGTTGGACTGATACGAGTGCCGTGGAACGCGGAGGACGTATGCATATCGGCTGTGAAGATAATTAAGTACAAAAACTGGCGGTCGTTCTTCCTTTCAAATTTCGAACATGGTTCCGACATGCATCTGTACTATAATATGCTTTCCTTCATTCTGAAGGGTTCCTACTTGGAACCTTTTTATGGAACGACAAACTTCGTACTTTTACTAGCTGTATTATCTGTCGGATGTAGCGCTATGTACGTATCCTTAGGATACATCCTGATGCAGTTTACGGGGGATTATGGATACTTTACAGCTTGCGCCATCGGTTTTTCTGGCACGTTATTCGCATTGAAAGTCATCGCGCTGTGTGAAGATCGCGACAGATTGCACAATATCAGCGGATTTATAGTACCGAGTAAATTAGCAGTGTGGCTTGAACTGGTATTGATACATCTGTTGGTCCCAAATTCTTCCTTTATCGGTCATCTAGGTGGTATTTTAGTTGGATGTTTATATTCTTATACATTTGTTGGAGAAATAATCGACAACTTGATACACATGATGAGTGGCAGACCTATTATACATGAAGAACAATTTTATAGAAGACGAAACAGATTATTTACGTAATATTTTGTAATTTTCATTGACTCAACATTTTTGTGGCTCTATTCTAATGTACATATTGAATTATATGTGAATCGTTATACAAAATAATTCAATGGAGTACAACTAGACAGGGGTTAATTTTTAAGTCTTTTGATCCTGATACAATAATATATAATGAAATGTAAATGCAAGTATTTTATACAGATAAAATGTTATTTTTAATTTGTTACAATTTATTTAAAATAAAGTCTATATGTGTATATTTTTTTCTTTATTTTTAGCCATTAAATTCGGTTCCTGAGATATTGATATATTATCCTGTATGACATACAACGCACGTATGATATTTCTCAATAATTTATTCTTTTAATTGATTTATTCGTACGATTTATTCTTCAATAATATAATTCAATCATATAAATTTTATTAAATATTCAATGGAATAAATAAAATAAAATTATAAGTTATTTGTAGCCAGATATTAATGTACAATAATGTTTTTAATTCACAAGTTAAATAAGTAAAAAAGATTGCAATGACTGATAAAAAATAATACCATCTTATTCACAACCGTTTTCAACAATTTATTACATACATATATTTTATATAAAAATTTCACGTTTAAACTGTCTGTAAAATCTTTCGCAATTTATGCAATGTAACATTCGGTATACCAGAAGTGCACTGCGTTGTCGTAACCGAGCTCACTAAAAAGAAACATAGAAAATAAAAGATGTTCTTATCAGTACAAGTATAAAAAAACAAGTTAGTACAAACTTACAAACTGATTTATCAATTCGATATGGTATGCCATAAAATATAAAATATGCACACATTTTAGCCAGAGTTGCAGTATCAGCTTGTACAATTCCATTTATAAGATATTCTTTAAATACAGATTTCATGTCTGAAAAGTAAAAAAAAAGAGAAAGTCAAATATAACAGAATTAACAATGAATTATTGCAATGCGATGCGTAAATACCGTGCTCCCATTTATCCAGAATGATAGCTGTTTTTTGTTTAATCGCGAGCATACTTTCTACGCTGAATAACGGATTTTCATCGTCCGCAAACTTGCTTCTTCTCGATAATTGTGACGAAAGGAGTTTTATTTGCCATATTGCGAAGCTATTTGGTTGCTCCTCAATAATTTTTATACTTTTAATTATATGTAACCACAGCGGTATAAGATTTACTTTGTCTTTTGTAATGCATTCATATACAATTATTGCAAATATATGAAGAAAGTATTGTTCAAATTCTGGTATTTTGCATTGTACATCTGTAAATTTCCAATCATTCGATCAAAATGTCATTATGTAAAATATATAACAGAAATATAAAATCCAGCATAGAAAAGAAAGAGATGTATCAATATAGACGAGAAGCTACTACATATAATTCTCTTCTAATTTGTGAAATAAATATCATGTCATTCTTTTTCATGCTGAAAATATTATAAGTTACAAAAATTATGTAAAATATAGATATATTATCTACTAATCTTGAATTAAGATTTATATTAAAAAATCATATTAAAAAACACAAATCACATACCATTTTGCGATGAATACTTGATACTTTCAGAAGGAGCCATTCCTTTTTTGGACCATTTCAAAAAGTACGTCACTATGTTCAATACAGTTTTATCATTCGTAAACGATGTGACGTATTCTGGTCGTGCAGCCCACGCGATTGCATTTTCTGTCGTCAGAGTTTGGGCCACTAAGCTTCTAAAACCCTAGAAAATAAAATAAAATATTTTCACGTCGTATAAAATACATATAAGACACATTTAAGATACATTTTTAAGTAATAATGTTTTACATGAGGATCTTCCAGATATGATAAACAACCAGCTCTCTGCTTGATACTTAAGAAATCGTGTCTCTCCAACATGTTTTCTAGTTGCTGCCAATTGTGATGTTTTAAAAATGTAATTTTCCAATATCTTGAATCTTTCAATTCAATCTTCTTCAAACTACATAACTGTGGCAATAAACAGGGCGCCTGTAAACTGATCTCTTGACCTTTGGCTTCTTTGTCGGACTCGAATGTTAAATGTATTGTCGCATAACAATACTGACCAGTATCTATGTCTCTCGGTAAGATAATACGTGGTTCAGCTGCTAATACGTATAAGTGCCGCAACGCTTGTAAATGATACCTATTAAAGTAATAACATCACTTAGATACAAAAGTTCATCATCTAAGAAAGTTAAAGAAAAATTCAAAAAGAATAGTTGTAAAAGTTGCGCTTGCAAACCTATTGTCATTGCTGTGGGTTGGAAACTTTGGGAAAAGTGAAATTATAAGAGCCGCTACTGCATTCGGGCTGTTGGAAAGTGTATATCTTCCACCACCCAGAAAAAGGAGACCAAGAGCCATATGAGTTGCCAGATGGGAGCCGTACGTGACTATGCCGCTGGCAGGTCCTACGCGAGTGCGTATTTGTCTGCATATCCTCATAATCTACACGTTTATATAGATCGTTAATAAATGCTCCATGATTAGTCATTAAATATCAGAACTTACGTCTAAATTGCCAGTACCCGCCATCACTACGGCGGTTGAAAGCAGAACAACATTTAGGCACGTTTCAACGGTGGATTTGCCAGCCAATTCGGCTATAGTTTTGTGCGACAACACCGTGAACATTTGAGCGTAACTATACAATGTCTTGAAAGCATTCTTATTGGCAGTGCCGGCATATCTCAGTCCCAATGCCATACAAGCACCCGCGATAATGTTGCAGTAAGCCTGGCTATAAATTGTATTATAAAACTACATAAATTTCAGATAAAGATAAGAGATAGAGATGCTTTTTCGAGGAGATATGATCGCTTACTTAATAGTTTCCAAATCCACATTTTGCGTGACTTCAGGCGTAGGCTTCTGTAATCTATATTTAGAAACAATATTCGGTACATGACTAAAAACCCACCTCCTGGTTGGCTCGATATCGTCCCACAATATCAGCGATTTGGCGAGCACTCTTAACAGCAGGAAGTCTGGCCTCACAAACTCTAACAGATACTGTGTATCGGGAGGTTGCATCCATTCGGCTACCGTACGATTTCCGGTATTAAAATACATTAATCCTAAAGCTATTGTTGCTCCCGGACTCGTTACGTCGATATTTATCGAGTCACCTTCGCGTATTTGATAACTGTAACCAAAGACATGATTTATTAACTTTATTTTAATAAAATGCAGAAAGAAATGTTTTTGGGAAAGGTTTAAATTTTTTTTAATTTTAGATCTTTCGAAACAAATTACTTCAATTTAGAATGTTTTAAATCGCATAGATTTTTTAAATCTTTATATAATATATAAATTTATTGTACCTGGGAGACTTGTATTTATCCTTCTGTGCTCCAGAAAAAGGTCTTATGTGTCCACCAACCATATAATAGTGCAAAGTATCAGGTATGCTTGCAGGTACATCTGTTCCTCCACCACAGCCAAGTATGACCAGACCTAATGCTAGTCCTGCTGCCAAGGAATATGACTCGCGGTCCACACAGTTCTTCATTTCAGGTCCTGGCGGTCTACCTATAAATAAGTAAATAAATAAATAAAAAAATATATATCTTAGCATGCATGTTAATAAAATATATTTTATGTATTGATAGATAATTACCAATTTCTGATAACAAAGCATGCGAGATATGTCTGTGCGCAGTTCCTTGATATACAAGGCCAACTCCCATTAGTGCCGCCACTTGGACATTCTGTTGTACATTTAATTCGATACTCGTCGGTGGCAGGAGCGTCTCCACGTGTAACGACAATAATTTAGTCATAGATACGTTCATCGTGCCACGATGCGTTGCTGATAAACCCAGTAAAAGTCCAACGCTAGTGGCTTCGTGACAATCGACTAAGTATTCGTATGTACTTAAGGGAGCTAAGTTTTTCAAATGCCCGTTTAAACCAAGAGCCATCAGGAATCCTGAGTGCGCTTCCCCGTATTCACCCTGTTGCTGTTTATTATACACTATCCATGTCGAGTCGATGTTCGCAGCATCCGGATGAATACATAGGCCCGCAGCTACGCCGTTATGAAACAGCGGCCACAGGTTCATATTTGGCGGTACATCAATGTGAGTTAGCTCAACGGTAGTTCCACGGGGCGGTGCTTTGCCTAATAAAAGCCATATGAAACGATTAATTAATCAATTCAAAATTACCATAATTCAAAGTGTGATTCGCAAACGTACCAGTTAGACACAATCTTGGAATGGGTAACTGCTCCGTTATCATCGGGGTAGAAGTTCTCAATGTAAACATGCCCCTGGCTACAGGTAATGCCATTGTTCTCGTGCATAATGTGAGCAAGTGTCTTTCCTGCTCCTCTATGAATTCGTGATCGCTTACGTTTGATCTTTGAACTATTGCTATTCTCATTGGTTTCGAGGAATTAAGCAACCTCCGTACCTCAGCAATTCTATGATCCTTGCTAAATCGTAACTTTAGTATCTGTCGAATGAAACAAAACGTAAGTTATAAATATTATTTTAAAAATCTATATCTATATCTAAAATAGATAGATATACAAATAATTTTGCAAAGCATATGTATTAAAAAAAAAAAATACAGAAAATCCTTGATCTTGTACCATATCATCAAATTCCATGCCGTCGTCTTGTTCATCCTTTATCCCATAATCCCTCGTTTCACCGTTAGCACATTGCAATCTTGACGACGGTTTCAAATGTTTATCTAACACGGCTAGATCTTGGCGATCTATAAGTTCATACGTGTGCATAGGCCAATTTGACGGTGGAGTATCTCTACATCTATGCATAACATCTTTTATTATCAAGGATACTGCAGGTGGCAATGTTTCGAGGTCTTCTTTTTTCATACCTAGGATCAAAATATCATTTTATATTTTTAGGAAAAAAATAATTTTCATGATAATCGATAACTGCTTGTTGCAGCGTGATCATACCCATTTCGTGATATAATAATATTATTCTATCCGTTGTAGGTTTCTCCAATTTCTTCAGTATTTCTTTGTCAGTTTTGCTACCGCTTTCTTGAATATCAATACGATTTCCGGCAGGTACAATTAATTTAATATACTTCTCCATTTCAATTACATCAACACGATTTTCATTTGCTATAAGTGTAGTTAGATACACTATATTTCTTGTTTTTGGATTAACATGGCTTAAATACGGGAATGCAGTTACAGCCGTTCCATCTAACATGCTGTTTAACATTTCAAATATGCCTGGTGGTTTCCGAGGCATGTAACTTGGAATTGTTATTTTTTGCAGATCTGAGTCATTGATTTGAGACTTCATGGTTTTCAGATACGATAACGAAGGTGAATCAAGAAAATAATGATGAGCGTACACCTCGAATTTCAGATCTATGCTTAATTGATATAATAATTGTCCAAGCAACGGCAGACTTTCCGATATAATGCTGTTTAATTTCAACTCTTCATATAGAAGATGAAGAGAAAATAAAATAAGTGGAAAATGTGGAAACAGGATGGCTTGTACATTTATCTTGCCAATGTTATTCGATTCTGCAGTACTCTGAGATGCCGCGCAAAGAAAGTTGGACATCTTCTGACCTTTCAGCACATTCGAGGCAAAAGTTTGAGAATTTTTATATTCGTTGGAATTTAATATGTACAGCCAATCATCCGTAGATCCACAATTACTAGTTTTCTGCTTCTTCGGTAGCACCATAGGGCTGTTACGTTCTGTTGACTGTTCCTTCTCGTTTTTTCGTATCAGATGTAGTTTTTCTACATCATATCCTAATAATGTGAACAGAACTGTAAGAAAAAGATCCCACTCTTGCGTCGATGAAAAGTCTTGTGGACCTGGAGCATTTCTGGCGCCATACCATTTAATCAATAATTGCATTGCTAAATCTTTTGGAAGGACACTTCGTAACGTATGTAAACATTTAGTAACTGTAACAGATATATATATATATATATATATATATATGAATTATGTGTAATAAATTAATTTGTAAATTATTTGCAATCATAAACTTATTTACTTATATGCCAATATTTCTCAGATTTCATGTTCTTACCTAAAGGCGACGTACTGGAGACAGGTAACGTTATACGGAAGAATTGATTGTTTCCGCATTCTACGGTCATCTCATAACCTACAGTTTCTTTCAAGGCGAGAAAACTCGCGTCTAGTAATGAATTTTCTAATAATATCGGCGGACGAGCACAATTACCACCTACAGGACTCAGTAAGTGTAAAGCTTCTTCGAATTTAATTTCATGCGAGGCTGTACAGCTCTGAGAAATCAAGGAACTTCGTCTCGGAAATGGAGATCCGAGCTTAGGATTAATATTTGATAAAAAGTAATTGCTGCCCGTAAAATTTGAAAGCATGCCGGATATATGCAATTTGCCCACACATGTAACTCCAGTGTATAACGCTATACCATTTGACAAATCCACAATTGCTATCATGTGCAAATTCTGAAAGAAGTCAATATTTTATGTAAGCATTAAGTTATTCTAATTATCACGTATCTTGTGTTTCAAATAATTTTATATTTTTCTTTGTATTTTAAGATAAGTAAGGAGTGTGCTAAATTATATTAGTTAAATTGTGTTAATATTGTTTCGTAATATTTGCGCATTAATATGTACTAACCGACAAACTGATAGCATCCTTAGCCATAATGCTCGTTGCCATTCCGAAAATGATTTGTTGTTGTTTGTTGGTTTTTTCCAATCTTACTAGAGACAATTGCGAACGATTCGGAATCAAATAGCCCAAATAATTCTGTCCAACAAGGTCCGATGTTAAGAAAACTTTAGATGCACGACCGCAAATATCTCTAAAAAAAAATAAAGAAAACAAAATAAATAATCACAAAATAAAAAAAAAATTCCCTCGTTATCTAATAAATATTAATCAATTTCTTTTTTACAGCTTTCTAAAAGAATATACAATATATACAATACAAAATGTGTATTACTTACTTCGACACACCAACGTTTTCTGTCCATACATGTTCAAGACAAATCTCGGGATACAAAGGTCTGCTTGCGGTTGTAATATCTTTCAATCGGATGCTGTTGTAACTAGCCGCTGGACTATGTGTTTGATTCAAACCAGTTATCATGACGGTCTGATGTAATCTACTATGTTTGAAATTTGAATTTACTCCAGGTGCTCCAAGTAGAGGAGACATAGCCACTGAATGCGTAGGTGATTGGCAACGAGAAATGGTAGCCATCGTGCTTTGTGAACGCGAATGCTGTTGTTGCTGAGAAGGTGACGGCCCGCCTGAATTGGTACTGTAAGAGGTAGTACGTGATCCAAACGGAGTATTGGACAGCCCTAAACTTATACCAGTGTTATTCATTTGTAAGCTTGGAATTCCTGAAACAGATACATTTCATTTACTACAACAGCTTTTTTCATTATTCACTTTAATCAAATTGTATAATTATTATTTTTAGTTTAACGTTATCTTTCTCTGTATCTAATAGTTTAATTTAATAATAAAGATGTTTAAAAATTAATGAATTTTTTCATTAACATGCACATGTGTACTTTTATAAAGATATGTAAATATATAGATATTTCTTTACCAAGAAGAAAGGGACTTAGAGGACCCTTATTGGTGCAGCTTTTGTTGACGGATAAATTGCTGCCAACATTTAATGGCGACATATTTGTTGAATGATTTAATAAACTCGTTTCGTTATTTCCACAAACTATTTGGCATTCCTCGGCTGACGCTTTGCGAATTTTGTAAACCGAATGCAAGCCCGTCTTCGTATCATATACCACCGCAAAGGATGGTTCTGAACTAGTAAATATAATCTGCTGACTCGACGTCATATACGACACGAATCCTAAAATATTTAGTTCAATTGTACATGTAATAAAAATTAATTAATTAGGACATTTAATTTTCACATAAGTCGAGCGAATACACGACACTTTTTACAATATATATTAATCTTCATATATTTAATTTCATAAAATGTTTTACCATTCTTAATAAGTAAAGGACAAATTTCATCTAATGGATGCATTAATGAAAAGGCCACTGGTAAATTGTCGTGCTGCGTTCGTAATCTGCTACTTTCAAACGATACATATCTGAAAATAAAATAAATATGTTGTAATTAAAACTTTGCTTTACTTAACTGTAAAATAAAACTATAAAATATAAATCATTATATTCGAAATATTTGTATTTAGTTTCAAAAGAATTATACCTCGAATCTGTAATTGGAACTTGAGATTTTTCGAGTATAATCCCATATTTTGTCGGCCATACGGCGGAAACCTGTTATCAATTAATATATTTAAAATTATTATTATAATCAAATTACATACAAATTAGTATAAATCTCTACAATTCACTTAATGGTTGTAGCAACCTTTATTTGGTTGCAAATTTTTAGTTTTATTTTATAAATCGCTCGAAACTTATACAACGCAAAGAAAATACAATACAATGTTATCAAATACATCTTCATTTAGATTACATTTAGGTTACATATTTTAGTCTACAAAAAAAAAATAAAAAGAAAAAGGTACCTGGTTTACCTGAAATTGCAAAGCAGAAACATAGTCTTCGCCATTTTCTGTAAAAACCTTAAGAGTATAAGAGTCTAGCAAGCAAATACATTCTATAGATTTGTCATCAGAATCGCCAATTTCATATTCTTTACTCTTAGTCAAATGATCTGGGATGCTAGTATGAAAGGTGCACCAAAGTGCATGCTTAATATCCGTTTCACAAGTGTAAGTCGCTTTAAGCACTCGAGTAGTCTGATTGCCTCTACAGTGAACCGCTACCTTTCCTGAATAATATAATTCTTCCTCCCCGCATATTTCATTGCTGCGTACCAACCATGTCTCTTTCTAGAAATTATGAATTTTTCATTAAACATCCTTCCAAGAGACTCTACATGGAGAAAAGTGAATTGAGAGAACGGATGCCAGACGAGTCTTTTCTAAATTTGATCTCATTTTCCATTACATTAGGAAAATGATATTCCAACCAATATGAATGTATGTAACCAAAAAGTATGTCTTGAAGGTAACATTGCTAATTACATCTCTTACTTAATTTCCTTACAAACGTTCTCTCTTTTTTGCTACAGATGCTCATTTCGAAATCTTACAGGAGATTTTTCCGATATATTTACTTCGCTAAATCTTTTTAATAGAACATTTTCTCCACCAACCGTTCGATTGTTGGACAACTGCTGACTGATCAGGGATCCAGGATGCTTCAGGATTATCTCCCGGCCACCTGGCTTGTATTCCTTAAAAAGAAAAGAAAACACCAGATAGCGTTTATATTATCAATTATTTTATATAATTTCTATTGTGTTTTTATCAAAGACGAACAATATGATCTCTCTTCTTACTTTATACATTAAATTATGTCATAAATCAGATAACAATAATTGTTCTTTTAACACGACAATAAAAAAAATTAAATCGATACAAATTGCTAATAAAGACAAAATATTAACTTCAGTTACAAAGGCACGAGTCAGAGACATTGGTTCAGAGACGTTTTGTTCTATAATGAGACATCAGAGCTGCATTCACTTTGGATGCCACGTGCTGAAAGCGTCATTCTGTCTTTCTTCGATATAAAATGAGCAGCAAACATAGAATGACGTTTTCAGCCGTCATTCTATCTTTGCTGCTCATTTTATATCGAAGAAAGACAGAATGACGCTTTCAGCACGTGAGCGCCCAAAGCGAACGCAGCCAAGAATTGAAATGAGACAATTTCTTGAAACAAAACGCTCTCATTAGTGTCCGTTACTAACTGTTTCCTGCGCTGATTGTCTCGAGCGCAACAGGACAAAATAGTTGTAATAAATAGTTGCAATAATTGCATCTTTACCACCGGTTCTGAGGCGGCGATCATCCTCTCCCTGGTTTCATCCAGATTTGCTGGCTGTATTTACAAAAATCGCGAGGGAACAACACCCACTTGGCTTTGATCTCCTCCTACACAGCGTCGCGTGCGAGCGGTACGAGGCGACGCGATGAAAATACTTGGAAAATACGGAAAAAATTGTCCGGGAATGCGGACCGCACCATCTTCGAACGATACCGCTCCGGGTATGCGTATGAGATGCATGTATATATATTTCAGCGAAGCTGGAAAGCTGCGTTCGGAAAACACGGCGGATCGGTTTCCGGAAGAATTTGATTGGTAAATCTGAAGCTGAGCAAGTGTTCTCAAACTCTTCATCTTTTTTTTTCTCTCTCTCTCTCTCTCTCTTTCTAATTGTCGTTTCTCTTTTAAATTTTATATGAAAATTTATATTAACGCTTGATTTATTTTTTTTATATTTTTATATTTATTTTATTTATTATATATTATTATATTATATTATATTTATTATATGACCCCCTGATGTCCAATTCTTCCATTTTCAATTGAATAGAAAATTAATGGCAAAACTATCGTCAATATTTCTTGAAATTATATAACATTTATCTATTATATATTATACAATTTATTATTAATCTATTATTAGTATAACTGTACTTGATCAGTGATGCATTCACTTTTTGAGCATGTCGATAAATCACATTTTGGTATTTGTATGCTATATGGCCCGTATTCAGAACGCGTTTCTAAAGATGTTAGTGTGTTTTTATATCCCTTTATTATTTTACTTTTACTGAATGATAAAGATAGTATATGTCATAAAAACGCGCTAATATCTTTAGAAACGCGTTCTGAATACGGGCCTATATCTACAATTTGTGGATGTTCCGCGAATTTTATTAATAATTATTATTATTATCATGAAATCAGCATAATACTATCTATTTATCGATTAGTATTAGATTTGTATAGATTAGTATAGATTAGTAGTAGATTTGTTAATTATTATAATTATATTGAATTATTGCAAAAATATATAATTTTAAAAATATAATAATATAAATATAATATATAATATAATATAATATATAATAAATATAATATAATATAATATAATA
>VBVR01002896.1:0-20019 GCA_011638315.1 Tetramorium parvispinum | reverse complement strand
GCATTAATGACGCCGTCTGTACACACACAAAACTCCAAGTATTTTATAGTTTCTTTCGCCTGTAAAAAATGAAAAATCCATCATGCATAAATAGAGATAAAAGTTATACTTACCTTACACCTATCCTTCTTCCTTCGTCGGATTTAGACAAGTTCTCCATCTCCACATTTGATACATCTCTGACTGGATAACCGTATCACTATTACCGCGCATGCGCGAAAAAACAAACGAGACCCGCCAGTCGCCTGTGGCATCAATTTTGGAAAGCACCCAATTTGAAGTGATTTTCAGTTGTGTTGCCATTACGCGTGTTGTAGGATTCGTGCTCGCCTGCATTCTCGCTGAATCGTTCGTTTCGACATGTCGGATTTTAAGCAATTTGATGCTCGCTGCGACGGTTTCTCCGAGTTCGACTTTATGCAATATTACAAGAAGCAACATTTCAAGAATCTGCGTCGGGGATTCTACGTAGGGGAATCACTGGACAGGATATTTCGGAGGTATCGAAAACATCTACTCGAAAAACGCAGGAAGACCGAGAGGCAGACCTTCGACGTGAATAGTAAGTAATCTGCAAGCAGCCCAGTAAGTTAATCCTAGTAGCACATGATGGAGTATATACGTTTTATATACGTTTCCTAAACGTATTTAAAATATTAGAAACGTTTGGGAAACGTATATAAAACGTATATACTCCATCATGTGCTGCTAGGGAACGAATTCCCCGTTTCACATGGATCGCGTCTTGATCTACGAATTAGATCAGAGATTGTCGTAAATTCCTTTTGAAGCAGCTTCCTGGCTGTAGCTTCAATCGTGGTTTTTTTTTCTTTTTGGAACGTCTCTAGGGCCAATTTCACCAATTAGTTAGACATAGGCTGGTATTATCCATTCTTTGTTATTATCTTTTTATTATCTAATACATTCTTTTTTAAATACTTATAAATTGCTGCGATATTACGTGTCTCAAATGTCAAATTGGTACGATATTTATATATTTATTAGTTAGGCTGGTATTGCATGCCGCCGAAAACGACCGTGTCGGACGTAACGATTGGCTGCGTGATAGAAAATTTCTCGAGTCTCTAGAAATGTAATACCAGCCTAACTATATGGATATCGTTTGACCAATTTGACCTTTGTGACATGTAATATTTATCCCAGCAATTTATAAGTATTTTCAAATTAAAGAAGGTCTAGTAAATAATATAGTATTTACCAAGCAAAATTGATCTTGATTAAATGTTATATTTCCTCTGAGAAATTTTAATATTTTTATATTATTTTAAGAGACTGTTAATCACAAGAAACTTTTATTATTTTTACAGAGGCTGAATCTACGATTATTGAAGAATCAAGAAGAACCAACAAAAATCAAAAATCATTTGCACCAGAAGGCTATCGCTTTAAGCCTCCTACTGGTGTGCGAATGATATTTCTGGACTTATTACCACAAAGTAAGTACACATTTCCCCTGGTACCACAAAAAATTCCAAAACTTCTACAAATCCCAAATTGTCATCAAATAAGCAAAACTCGTCGCAGAAATTAAATTTAAATTGAATTGACTATCTAATTAGGTGGTACGTCCGATAATATTGATCAAATAGCAATCAATGATGATGAATTTTCAATGGAGGTTAATGCACAGTACTACAGTATCCTAAATCAAGTAAAAAGAGACATTGAATTGGAGGAAAACTTGGATGGAGATTTATAATATTGCCAGGTATAAAACATATAATAATCATATCTAATATATACATAATCATATGTATATGTATAAAAAATATTTATTAAAACTTATTTGTTTCAGATTCTCTAGGATTTTAAATATTAACATTCATAAATAATTATAAGATTAAGTTGTAAAAAAATACTTATGAAATAAAAAAAAATAGAGTATGATTTTCATAAAACTAATATATTATTTATAACGCACACACACACACTCACTCACTCACTCACTCACTCACTCACTCACTTACTTCCTTTTTTCCTTTCAATCTTCCAATCAATTTCGTATAAAATCGAGGCATATAAGGAATGAAAAGCGGAATCGAAGGCGGCGCCCGTGTGATCTGAGTTGGGCAACAGAATCTTCCAACTCGGCAAGCCTCCTTGGTGGAACCAGCTTCTGCAATACCGGCGGAATACATTTCCCGAATATGTCGCTAATTCCGCGCTTCGCTTGCGAGGTTAGAATTGCTTTTTTTCTGTGCCTCGCGAGAGATAACTCTTTTTCAAACATTTTCAAAAAAGGAGAGAACTGTTTTTGTGTGTTTAATGTATAAATGATTGCAATAAGATTAAAAAAAGATTAAAACTATGGTTGTCATTTCGAGAATTTTCTCTCATGGTTTTGGCGGACTACGAGCAGCGAAAATACTACGTAGGTTATATTATATTAATATCAGTTTTATCCAATTGTTTATACATGACAGTATCAAAGCACGCCTTTGATATTGTCTCCTTAAAATATATATAAAACTTTTAATTATCAAAAACTATATAAATTTGTTTTTCAGGTCATGCAGTCCGAGGAAAATCCTCCACGGTTGCTCAGGAGCCAGTACAAGAATCACAAAATACAACCAAGACAGAACAAAATGTTGAGCAGAAGAAAGCGATCCCAGATAGATATCGATTCATTTACCCAGAATTTCTACCAGATCCAAATCCCTCATATCGTAATCTGCTGCGAGAAAAACTGGAGCGCATGGATATGCTGGCAAGGCGCACGCATATAGCGATACCCGAATTTTATGTCGGTTCCATACTAGCTGTGACTTATTCTGAGCCGCACGCTCCTGGAAAGGTCAACAAGTTTGTCGGCATATGCATCGAGAGAGCAGGATCGGGATTGAGGGCCACATGCCTGCTGAGAAACGTAATTGATCATCAGGGAATTGAAGTGCTTTACGAGTTATATGATCCTGCGATACAGAAGATAGAGTGTCTCAGGTGAATATCGTTATTGTGTTACATAAATCAATTTGAAATTTTTCTCTTGCATCGATGGCACTACTCACGACAATGATTTAGGCTCGAGAAAAGATTGGATCCACATCTACGATATCTGCGAGATGCCCCAGCAGAGTATAGTACTTTCCCTTCCGATATGGAACCAGAATTTTTGTCGGAAGACGCGCCAGTACCTGTAAACAAGATCAAAGTGCAACTCAATCCTCGTCCATGGTTAGAGAGGTGGGAACGTCAAGAGTTGAAAGGTGTTGAAGAGATTAAACTTGAACTTAGTGAAAAACAGATGAGAAAAGCTAAGGCTTCAGCAAAGCCTTGGGAGAAGTATGATCTAATGAAAAGATACAGGTAAGAAAGCAAAATATCTTTTTGTAATATTTTTTAATGTTTTTAAGATTATTCGTTCTAATTTATATCTTTTTATTCAGGGAAACCATTCCCGAGGAGGATCAACATGAAATATTTAATGAAGTGTATACAAAATTGCACGAAATGGAAATTACTAGACGTAGAAAAAAACATGAGCGCGCTTTTGTACGTCCACGGAAAAGGGGGTAAATTTTCGATCAATTACAGCATTTTTCAATCCATGTAAGAAAATAGAATGAAATAAATGAATATAACTGTTTTTTGTTACAATTTTGTATCTCTGTAATGTCCATTCCAATAGCATTTATACAATTTCATACAATTTTGTGCCTCGCGAGATTATCATACAAAAATTAGAATTTTACTGAATCTTTTTAACAAAAGATAAATTAATTTTCTATGTTTATATTATACCTTATAAAGCTTAACTAATAAGTATTATTTTCACAACTTCAGAAACTTTTTAATATCAATAAGTTTTTTTTTATTGGGAAGTGAAAAATATACAATAGAAACTGGAAAACTCGTTTAATCCTACATTTCTATATCGCTTCGTCCTATATTTGTAATAATCATTCTGCCGCATCATTTTAACACTTTATATATGCATTGAAACATGCACATTTTAATAGGCGAATCATAACACGTCTCATAATACAGACATACCAAGAACAAAATAAAATTTTACCTGGAAGAGTTCAAGTTAAAAATTATTAATACATCATAAGAAGTTAAACTTAAAAAATATTTAAAAAATTTCATTTTTTACAATTAAATATACAGCATTGTCAGAATATTGCCAAATCCGAAGTTAAACTCAAATTTACGGATGGCAGTCAAGGTGTTAAAATAGATCAAATCTCTCTTTTTTACTTACTTATTAATTAATGATATAAGAGATCATTGTTATAAGTTAAATTAACTCGTTAGTAAAGCTACATTAATTTCTTTAACCATTTTAATACGATGTAACATTTTAATGAGCTGTTCCTTTGCGAGGGGCGATGTCGAATACCATACCGGGCTATCTGGTACGCAACTGCGTTCTGGCAATAGATAGAAGACATCATTTCGTGTTTTAACACTTTCAGGGCTGAAATATTTCAAGTGCAAGATAATACACAACACCAAAATTGACGCAATAAATTAAGTGTAATATTTCGTTTTTTTTTGTTTTTAGTTGTAATGTACATACATACCATTTCGATAAATAAAATTCGTATAACTTAACAGGGCATCTCAATGGATTTTCCTCATTTTCTTGTTGTTCATATACCTTTTTTTTTCTTGAATTAGCTTCTTAAAAAAATCAATAATTAATAGATTTTGTATAAATAGCATTGATACTGCAAAAATTGTTATGGTATGTAACACATATATAGATTATAACCAACCAAGCGCTGATTGTGGCGGATAAAATCTCAAAAGGACATTTCTTGAACCAGGAACTTTTCCTGCGACTGCCGTGGGTTGAGTTGCTGGATTGCGCTTCCAATGCTTCATAATATGAGAAAAGGAAAGTTGCATATGTTCTTCCACTGTCTAAAAGATATTAAAACATTTATATATTTACTTATTAATACTGCAATAAAATATTGATGATAACGAGTATATTATTTTTATTAGTTGATTTCAGAGGACTTACCACAAGATTAAAATGTTTTGTATTAAAGAACATAAGAGTGCTTAATAGAACATGCGGAGAATGAGCACCTAATTGTTTGCATTCCCATAAATGCTCCTCTTCTACCCTAGTGACGATGTATTCTGTAAAACAGGCGATATGGTGTTCGAAAAGACAAAACAGTGAGAATAAATCAATTTACAATCACAACGGATGATAAGCCATACTTACGAGCGTCGTTGTACAGTACGCAGAACTTTTTCGCTACTTCGTTTAGACAATCTGTAAATTTCTCGTAGTACGAGTCTGTAAATATGTTATCGATCCTGCCATTCTCAAACAGGTATTGCTGTATTCCTACAATACATTTAAGAAAAAAATATTTGAAGTTAAAATAAAGATTTATGAAAAAATATCTGATATAATTATAATCGCTGAATCTCATAGCATGCAAAAGTTGATCTTACCTAGACAAAGATAATATATTGTATCGGGAGCATACTCCGCACCGTTCGGTTTTCTTACTTCCTTCACAAAGAGACATAGCGAATAATTTAATTCATCTGCGGTAAGTTGTAAGAGATCTGTCTTGAACAACTTTATCTTCCTCATTGGTGTAATTTGTTTTTCTAATTCGGCATTCTTTCCTACTACCTGTATATTTTTAAAATTATCATGATAAATATTTCCGTCTCGTTGTCACCTACAAATGAAAGCAATTACAAACCCATTGCCTCCACGCATTTACGCCAAACGTATATTTTAATGCCATATTAGCATCGGGTTTTTCCATCGGTTCCAAAATGCGCGGTTGTGGTGGCGGCTGTGGCTCCGGTGGTGGCATTAACGGCATGTCATTTGTACCAGAGACGCGTCTCATCCGTTTGGCTGGTGTTGATCGCGGCTTGTATGGCATCACACGTTTCCTTCCTCTAGAGGCAACCATTAATCGTTCCGATTGCACTGAAAAATGTATGAGTTGTTAGGAATCTTAACAGTGAATGATAATAAACATTATGAATGCATATACGTCGTGTCAATTAATTTTTATATCATATACCATCATTATCTAAAGTGTTCTCTGGCTGCGGCGGTGCCTGCGTAGCTGTAATCGTATTAGGAGTCAAGGCAGCTTCCAAATCGACTGCTGGCTCGTCTAATTCTCCTGTGGCCATTTTTAATGCCATTTGCAACATGTCATCTCCAAACGTGTTAGTGGAATCAACCGCTTCCGGACTGAAACCATCACTACGTAAATTGTCTTGATCAGTTGGGTCATCTTCCCTAAACAAAAATATATGCTTTTGGTGCGTGAGATAATTAGAAATAAATTTTTTTAAAAATAAATATGATTTGTACACAGAACATATAAACAACACATAACAAATAAATTTTACATCTATGGTTATTGAATGAATCATCAGTTTAAAATTAATTTATAAAGTATTGACGTATTTTCTTATGCTTTAAATTTATTTATCCTGTAACATGTAGAAATAAGATATATTGCTGTTAAATATTGCAGATACTTTTGTATTCAAACGATTTATAAACAGTACGAAATCATTTTTACCTATCATCCACTGAATCCGAATCGCTGTCATTGACCTTCTTTTCAGTAGCTACCATCTCGGCCATCATAAGGAGTTCGGCTTCATATGGATCGGCCGGTATTTTCTCTTGTATTTTTTTTATGTCTTTCATAATTCCTTTAGCGCTATTTCTCGTAGTAGGTATAAACAGCGGAACAGGAATGGGCAATGGAAAAGGCATTGGAACTGGGAAAGGCATGCTATACATATGCATTGGAAATGGAACATAAATTGGCACTGGTATGGGTACGAGGACCTGTTGAACTTTTTCCGTCGTCTGCGTCCACTTTGTGCAAGGATGAGGACGCACAGAAACCCCTTTCGTATGTACTAAAGGCTTGCACTGAGTCACCTTGTTGTGTATCTTTACCGGACTAGTCGGTCTGGAAATGACTTGCTGCTTGTAAATCATTTGCGTCGTTTTACTCGCGTTCGCAGGCATTACCATATTGTTTTGCTGCGACGTCGGACTCGCTTGTCCATTTCCTATTGGGGCTAGGCTTGTTACTGAGGAAATAACCGGCATAGTTTTCTTATTTTGCATCTCATTGGAGACAGTCTGATTCGTACTTCTCTGTGATAATGTGGTCTTTTTGGGCAAGCCTGTAGGCACAGGATCATCGCTCGTCGGTATAGTTATAGGTGACTTAGTGTATTGTGCTTGAAAATTCATGACGCAATTGTACGAGCAAAAATTCCGTATTGTTGCATCTGACATTGTGAGATGATAATGCGCTAAGGAATACTCCTTACATAAATCACAGTTGATTCGTTTTGCAGATACTGCATTAATGGAAACCTGCAAGAGAAATAAAAAATTTATACCTTCGGTAGGTTGTCATATATATGTATGTATGTATATATATATATATATATATATATATATAAAATCGTAGTAAAATATTATACCTGATATAGCGTCAAACAATTTAAGCTGCACATCATTAGAGTTTGTCCCGTTTTTAATTCCTTCTTAATCATATCAAAGTTATATTTCTTTACTTTGCACCAATTACATGGAACTATTTGTCTATTCGTTATGATAAATATATTTAAACACGTCTTGTTACAAAATGTATGAGGCTTATTCTCATAAAATACAATAAAATGTTGCTTATTTGGTAATTCAAAAAATTTCTTGCAAGAGGAGCATTGTTCAGGTTTGACCTGTTTTACAAATTTAAATGCAGCAAAACAAGGTTCGCTGCATATAGCAACTGGAGTGTTATTGTATATTTGAACTTCGCAGTGTACGAGCTTTTCCTATAAGAAAGAAAATTTATTACATTAAAAAACTGTCAACAATTTTATTTAGTATTTAGTATTTAGAGAATGGGGACTAGAATAATCGTTTTTACCTCCCGACAGACACTGCAGGGCTTTTTCTCTAGAGCTGGTGGTTCCATAGAATTTAATTTCGAATATTTTTCCATGCAATCTTGGGTACAAAAGTCTTTAAACTGTCCTTTCTCCCCGACTGGTGCAAGAAAACCATCTGTACTAAAGCTTATATCTTTTTGACAATAGCTGCACACTTTTAAACCCTTTTTGAATTCTTCTAAACACGTCGAACAGCAAAACTGCCTCACGTCACATCCGAATCTCACGCAGTATTTTCCTAAACTCACAGCTTGAACTGTACCATTACAATTCTTACAGAAACTTCCATACTTCCTTTGGAACTTTCCCAAACATTCCTCGTTGCAGAATTCCATTGTTTCCCAGGAAAGATTTCGTTCGTCACTTGCGTCTATAATTAATAAACAACTCGCACAACGCTTCTCTTGTTTAGAGTTGACTCCTTGGTTTGGTATATCGATCGCTTTGTTATTAGCTGCTTTAAATAATGCTTTACACGTTTTCGAGCACACAAGATAACTTTCTACACCGATTTTTACCCGAATTTTACATGCTCTTTCTTCACCACACTGCTTACACATCTCTTTATTATTAATTTCCTCAACTTCTGAATTTTTTGACTCATCATCGATATTAATAACATCCGTTGCTGATAAATTTTCTGTTTTTGACTTATTCTCATCTTGAACAGACGCTTTCTGCTTTACGGTACTTCCTCCTGTATTTTCATTTTCCGTTTCAGTTACTACTCTGGATTCATCTTGTGAAGTATCCTTCTCAAGCTCGGAATTAGATTTGCTACTTTTCTGTGTTGCTTCTTCGCAATTAGAATCTTTGGCAAGTACAGATTCGCTTTGATCACCGTCTATTGTTTTACCTGATTTATTTGGTATTATTACTTTCATGCTGTCTGGAATAATACATAATTCATCATCCTGTCCTGGCAATACATCGGTTTGCTCCTCATCTGTTTCCATCGGTGTGATTTCTTCGATATTCTTTTTAGTTTGCTCATCTTGTTCGCCGGGTGATTTTGTGGAAGACATATTTCCTGTTTCTGACGCACTAGTACTTGGAAGACCAGGGTCCATTGAAGCATTTTCGACAGAATCGATGGTAGTTTGTAGAGTACTTGATGTTTCAGCAATGTCTATGGCTTTATCGACGTCAGCATCCTTTGGCTCATTTAATGGAGAACGGACATTAAGCTTTTCATTACAATCCTTATTTCTAGCATTTACTGCATCCTGCAAATTATCACCTTGTTCGTATAACTTTTTAAAACTGAGCTCATTCTCAACAAGAGTATCAGTTTCCATCTGTTCCACGTTTTCGGACGTAAGATTGTCACCACCGAATGGATCCTCCGCGTCTATAGGTTGGGCTTCAATTTGTGAATCGTCGTGTTTGTCATGAGAGAATTGTATAAATTCCGTGTTTTCGAGTTCAATGTTCTTCTCAGAATCTTTCTCGGAATCTTTTTCGGAATCTTTCTCGGGATCTTTCTCAGGATCTTTCTCGGAATCTTTCTCAGGATCTTTCTCGGAATCTTTCTCAGAATTTTTTTCGGCATTTTTTTCGGCATTTTTCTCGGCATTTTTCTCGGGATCTTTCTCAGAATCTTTTTCGGCATCTTTCTCGGGATCTTTCTCAGAATTTTTCTCGGAATCGGAAAGATCTTGAGAAAGATTCTGAGAAAGATCTTTCTCTAGATCTTTCTCAAAATCTTTCTCAGAATCTTTTTCAAGATCTTTCTCGGAATCTTTCTCAAGATCTTTCTCAGAATTATCTAAATTACTGTCCAAAGATTCAGATCCCATCTTTTTCAACAACGCAGCATCTGTTTGTGATATTTGCACATCATCCGCATTATTACTCGATTCATCTGGGATATCACAATCTTTAGCTTTTTCTTTAGATGACGTTTCGGACTCGTCCGTAATAACATTATCATTGGCGGGTCTTGCACTATCACTTACAGTATCATCTGAAACTTTACTCGAGTCTTTGAGAGTCAATGAATCCTCTGTGTCACACTTTTTGGTTAAATTAGCTATATCTAGTTCTGTAGTTTCTGCATCTACGTGAATTGAAGCATCTTCTTTGCAAGAATCTTCGATTGCATTACTTCCTTCAATTGTTGTAATCTCACTGTCATTCTCAGATGATACTATTTCAGCTCCGACATTATTGTCTTTCTCGGTAGTTTCTAAATTTATAACAGTATCACATGCTTCTACATTTGATACGGTTGAGTCTTTCTCACAGTCCTTTTCACTTATTGCAGTTTCTTCTTTATTTGTTTCATCATGCACTTTTGTGACCGCTTTATCAATCTGTGGTTGATCAGATTCTTTCTTTTCTTCTGAAACTTCTTCGACACAACTTTCAGGATTTTCTTTACTTTTGGCGCTACTCGCAGCTTCCGATTGGGATTCAACATCAGCATCTGAAGATACTGGATCATCCCTGGACTCCATTATCACCTCCAACTTGCCCCTTGGATATCTAGAAATACACAGATAACTTCAACAATAAAAAGGAAGCTTTATAACAGGGCACTTTTCTTTTACATCGCTTAAAGTAGAAATCTAATAAGGTATTTAACTACAAGATTAATATTCGTCTTTTAATACATAATGTTTGTTACATTTACTTATTATAGCCTTTATTAAAAAGAACACAAATATGAAAGAGTGTACGGATTTTTGAAAAATTTATCTAATAAAAATGTAGTACCCCAAGAAGGCAATCCTCGAAACGAGCAGGGAAGCAAGCAAAAAAGTATCACAGATACGTAAGCTGAAATCAACAGTCCATACGTAGAGCGGCGTCTAGGTTATGTGACAGCCTCCGCTCGCCATGTTTCCCCTACCTGCTAATCGGTTGTCGCCTCGATGCCGCCGTAGCTCGGACCTCAACGGGACGAAGATATGTCACGTATCAGACGATTCCGCACGTCCATTCACAAACGGACATCAACGGACATACGCTAGCCTCGCCGGAGAACACGGCGAACTGACGCGACTCTGCCGACTGCGCGACGAAGGGCGCGCGACTCGGTTCGAAGCGGGATCGCGACGCAATTATCGGGAGCAGTTCGGCGCGCCGGTAATTGGCCACGGGACGACACTCATTTGGGAAAATCTGCAGCGATACCGACGTCGTACGAGTCGACGACCCGTGGCGAGAGTGCGCGGTTAGCTTCGTTTTGCGAGGGTCGCGAAAAAGAAAAGGGAACGTTGCTTGTCCAAACGAAATCGCGCGTAAAAATGCGCGGACGGACGAGCCAATCGCGCGCGCGAATTATTGTGGTACGGCTTTTGTTTCTTGATCACGATTGGTGGACACGTCGATTTTGCGAGGCGGCTAATTCCTAACTTCAGACCTGTCTCTTGCGTCTTTTGTATTTTTGTATTTATGACGAGACGAATATTGGGGAGACAAAATAAAGAGAGAGAAATGACGAAGAGATAGACATTTTTTCGCGATAATAAAATATAAGTAAACGGATGTCATATTTTGGAAATGTTAGATTATTATCTTTAGAGATTATCTTGTTAGATGATTGACAGAGATTATCACAAATTAAAAAAAAAATGCTAAATTAAAAGGAAAAGTTAAACAAGAATAAAGCTTTTTGTTGTTCTTGGATGCAGATTGAATGTTTCTTCGCTGATTTTCCAATTCTTTCTGTTTGCCCAAATCCTACCTCTTTTGGGAAAGTATCTTGTAAAAGACATCGTGAAAATGCTAAATTAAAGGAAAAACTGAACAAGAATAAGACTTTTTGTAGGCTTGGATGTAGATTGAATGTTTCTTCGCTGATTTTCCAAATTTCTTCTAGTTTTCTTTACCTGTTGGGGAGATACATGAAAAATATCGTTCAATTTACAGAATTTTCATAGAAAACTTACGGAATACGTGTGGTATGTCGCTGCATGAGACTGTTTTCCAGGACACACGTTACATTGTGTAAGCTTCTTATTGGAACGATTAGAACGTAGATCTACTAAAATATTAATATAACGAGTATTATTATCCTTGCATTTGTTTTCTCCCACATTCTCCCACTGGGGACGTGTACTATACTAAGAATCTGTAGCGTACGTCACGGTATATTATAGATTTTCAATATAGTTTATGCTCCCGGTGGAAGAACGTGGCAGTAAACGAACGCAGGCTATATATCTTTATTTGTTAATTAAATTTAAATTATTTCATGTCAAACATATGGGAAAGAAGCGCTTTTACCACATGTTAAACACAAAAATTCTGGAAAAGTTGGCAACACCATATATTTACACGCTCGTACTTTCATCCGTGTAACTTGCCGGAAAACAGCCACAGTCGTTCCAAGCGTGCGATTTAAAAGGCAGAAAGGCCGATTTGCTTGTCATTTCGAATTGCAGGACGGACAAATCGCGCGAGCGAATCACCGCGGAGGGAGGCCACCGTGGGAACGAGATCAGGCCCCGCTATTGGACGATTGGGCCGCGCGGCGTGCGCCCAACTTCACGGCGTTCACGCGCAAACACCGCGGATTCCGGATCGGTCGCATTTCACCGCGCGAAAACGAGCCTCCTCCTGGCGATTGGCGCCAGGCCAGGCGACAACCAGCAGCTGCGGCGACGAGGAACGCGCGAAGGACGTCCGATTTTTTAGCTGATCTCGGCCCGGGGAGTACGCGGCGTGGTCGCGTGTCGCGGAAGCGAGCAGGGCGGCGCGGTCGAGTTCAATGACCGCGCGCGAGTGCCGAGGTGTTCGCACTTGGCACGCGAGTACCGCGGTGGTTGTCGTGCGCGTCTCCGTCGTCTCCGTTGACTCCGTTTCGGTGCCCCCCCGAGATTCGTACGGCTGTGCGATGAGTTCTCGCGTTTGAGGGAGGCGCGGGTTGCGAGCCAGTCAGTCAGGTGGGTAGCGAGACGGACACGAATCAACAACGCGCTGTGTTGCAGAAGCGTACGGGCGTGCGAGTCTCTTGTTCGTCGACGACCACAACGGCGGCGGCGGGAATCATCGGGGACGTGCTCCGCGCAAGCGGAAAACGAACAGGCGGATCGTGAGGGCCGAGCCGAGCCGAGCCGGTCGCCCGCGGCGGACACGTCGGCACACGTCGAAGAAGAGCGACACTCGAGCCGAGCCGCCAAGGTGGTGCGTGACGTTTACAGCGCGCGGTGACACGCGTGTCACGAGTCGGAGCGAGTTGGAGAGGGCGAACGGGAAGGAAGGTCGGTTGGACGTGTGCGCGCGCGCGCGCGCGAATACTCGTGTTTGCGCGGAAACATATACATCGCGGTTCGCGCGAGGTGTATTTCGTACCGTTTACTACTCGCCGCGGCTCGAGGGTGCCTCTGCCCGTGTCCCGAGGGGTGTGCGCGCGTGTGCGTGTGTGTGTGGTACGTGCGTGTGTGTTGTGTTGCGGCCGATCTCCGGTCGAGGTGCTCGTGACCGCAGAAACCGGAATCCGGCCTGCTCGAAGCACGCCGTTCTCGCCTCCTGCCTCCCTCCGTCCCTCCTCGCAGAGAGAACGCTTTGCGCTCATCATCCAGGGAACGACGCGTCGTCGATCATCGTTTACGGCGAAGAAGAGGCGAGAAAATGGCCGACAGTTGGACGCAGAATATTGTTTGCCGGTAAGCGGCTGCGACGGGCGTTTTGCGCGTCGCGGGTCTCGCTGGGGAGACTCCCCGCGCGAGACTCGCCTCGCGAATCGAGATTTACGTAGGGCGAGACGGAGAGGTTAGCTGTGAGGGACTCGCTCTTATGGAACGGCAACGTTCGAGCGAGACACTTGGGCACAATAATATAAATATTTACACTCGGCGGCGGCGATCCATGTCTCCGTGTCGTTCGTTCTTGATGGTTTTAAACGCGACGGGCGTTTCTTATCCGCTCTTGCCGACGAGCCTCGCCCGTCTTCTTTGCTCATAGCGAGTCATCGTCGTGTATTTGTTTTTAGATACTTCAAGAATGGCACTTGTCGCGAGGGGAGTAACTGCCGGTATCGGCATGTGCAAGGGAATAGAAATGACGCAAGTATCAACGAGGCAACGTCGACCCAAAACTCTGCTTATATTGTCACTTGTCGCTTCTTCAAACAGGGCATGTGTAAGTTCGGTAGTCAGTGCCGTTTCCGTCACAGCTCAGGTACCACGGACAGCAGCAGTGCCACGCAAACAAACGCAACGGAAAACTCTGCCTCGGCTCAGCAAACACACACGGCAAACTCTTCGAGAAATAAGTAAGTTTCGACATCGAATTATAACATTCGTAATCTTGTTATCTTGTTATTTGTGCATTTAGTTAGATCATACTTGCAATACTATCTGTGATTGTAGAAAAATTGAAACATATGAAGCGATCAAACGTTTTACCGAAGAATGGGTCAAGGCACCTGAGTTTGTACCTACGAAGGGCTCTCCCATCGCTGGATCATCATCTATAGATGGAATGTCGTCTACTTCAGGAACGTCCCCAAGTACGTCGATGCCAGTCTCGTATGCTCAAGCTGTTAATCCATCTGGTCAGGCTTCGAACTCCGCCTTGGAACCTCTCTGTCCGTACGCGGAAGCAACTGGAATTTGTAGAAATTCAAACTGCACATATCTACACGGGGATATTTGTGAACTATGTAGCCGCGCGGCCCTTCACCCATACAATGAAGAATTGAGGAAAAAGCATACAAATGTAAGACTTTATCATTATCTTACCACATACATTGCATTAACCTAAGTATTCTATATTTCGTATGTTTATCTTAATGTTGCGCGAGATAGAGATTAGAGACAAATTAAACGATTGCTACATTTTCATCAAGGTCTTTTAACTATTATATAACTAATTATTTCTGTACGAGTCAACATATTTTATTGAAATTAATATATGCGGGATGATTCATGTAAATGACATTTTAATTTTTATGCAGGCATGCGTGAAGCAACACGAAGCAGATATGGAATTATCTTTCGCCATTCAACGCAGCAAAGAGAAATCTTGCGGCGTTTGTTTCGAGACAATAATGGAAAAATCCTCGCGAGAACAGAGATTCGGTATATTGCCGAACTGCAATCACTGCTTCTGCCTAACTTGCATCAGAAAATGGCGACAGGCCAAACAGTTTGACAACAAAATCATAAGAGCATGTCCAGAGTGCCGTATTCCCTCAGACTTTGTTTGTCCTAGTATGTACTGGGTGGATACAAAGGAGGAGAAGGAAAAGTTAATAAGAGACTATAAAGGCGCCTTGAGGTACGACATGATTGATAATCTGTCAATTATTTCAGTGTGCTCTAATTAGTTTTTTTTTGTTTACAGTACCAAGGATTGCAAGTATTTCAACAAGGGTCGTGGCAAGTGTCCGTTCGGTAATAAATGTTTCTATCTTCACGCGCTTCCGGACGGGACTAAGAAAGATGTGGGTCCACCGGTTCGACAGAGGCGCAACACCGCTGACACCGACATTGACATCCTGCATGTAAGTATTGCTTACAATTTGCTAAAATATATTTGTTTTGATCGCGGATAAGCGCGTTTCAGTTAAAATGTCATTGGATCAGAACAATAGAATTCTCGTATCGAACAGTCGAGCTACATCCGTTTATATATTTTACAATACTTTGCACCCTGGTATATATACGTACAGAACGTGAAAGAGCGGCTTTACACTATTTACAGCAACTAATCTTGTGGGATTTCTTCGATGAAAGGGACGATCGTTGGATGTATCTCGATTTAGAAGATATCCCTTTCTTCTCAGATTCCGACGAGTCCGATTGGTCCGATTATGAGCTGTCGTTCGATTAGACGGGCAAAACTAGTCGACCGACACAAAATTGCCTTGATACCATTGTTATCATTGCTAATCTGTTGCTATGTCGATACCTACTTCCTTTTATTATTCATGCGCGGCTTTAGCGATTAAGAAAATTACTAGATAATTAGCAAATAATTTGAATTATATTATAATTCGAAGACGTTCTAACTATGTAGAAGAAAAAACAGAAAAAGAAGAAAAATGTGCGCACTTTCCTAAAAAATGATAATTTATATATATATAAAATGTTTAGCCGGCGTCAAAATAGTTAAAACGCTTTCTTTTTTCCCTCATAGATAATATCTACAAGTTTTTTATTTCTACATCAAATGAGAATAGTTATTAAAATGTTATATAGATATATATATAAAAATTGTATTCACAACAATAGGAAATTATATTAACATTTTATTAGAATAAAGTAACATTTTAATAACTATTTTATAGTCATACAAATAATCTTTTAAATATTATCTAAAAGGAATGTGTTCTTAATTATTTTAATGGCGACTATATACTTGTGTATAAATAATTAGAGATCATCAATCTCGATAATTATATGGTATATAGTCGGAAAAAAAATGAAAAGCAAGATATAGTGTAGACGGGATATAGTAATGAAAATTTCCTTGGATATGCATCGTAACTTCGGAGTCACATTTGTGTAACTTGACCAATGCTCTACTAACCGATTGTTCTAGCAACTATATTAATTCAGTGGTCCAAATTTCATTAGTGAATAGTCTGTATAACGATATTTTTCCGATGTTTGTTTCCTCGTAGAGTAATATTGTTGGTTTTTTTTTCTATACCCGATACTAAATATTACTTGAGCTATTCCACAATGCATGATTTGGAATACATCTATACATTAAATCGAATTATAGAATAAGTCAATAAATAACCGGAATTTTAGTTGATTATTATCAAGAAATATTTTTTAAAAATCATACTTTTTTTTGCTCTTTTTCGTAAGTCGAGATAATATATCAAAATAGTTGAAGGGTAGATTAATTTTAGCTTTTTTCGATTAAGGCTTTTTTTGTTTAAGGCGAATAGATTAGATCTACTCTATTTTGTAATTTCAATAAACATTTGTCATTCAATGATGTTACATTATTATATGTACTTAATCGACATGTAAAAGCTATGGAGAATGTGCTATTTGGAATTTAAACAAAACTTTAAACAATGCAAATTACTATTTGAAGCAATTTTACTGGGCTTTATTTGTAATAAATATTTATATATAGAGTGGGCATGTTTTGTGATTGCAATATGATTATTGCATTTGATGTAAGGGATAAACTCGAATTAAGTACGTGTATCGTATTCGTAAATATAATTTTAACACAACAATGCTATGAAACGGATGATACGTAACGAATTTCTTTTTCAAGCACAAATTTATTATTAATTATTGCAATTACAAAACATATTTAATTATAACTCGTCAAAGGTTCACAACACTATTCACATGTAAAATAGGAAAACTGGACAACGATTTATTACTTGTGTGATCAGTGTGCATTGTCAGTTCAATTTATCACTAGTTCATATCGAAGGTACGATTTACAACTGTCGTCCTACCTCTTGCTATGGCTCCGCGAATCTTTATATATATACACACATTTCTTTAAATTATTATACAGTTGTATAGCGTTACTCGTGAATAATGGGTATTCCTTTAAGCGTAAATGTGCAAAGTGAATGTGATGTACGTGTAAGAATAATAAGCGAGCGTATTGGGATGTGTGATATTTGTGTGCATGTGTAGAAATGTGCGAATGAAATATGAAAGAAAAAAAATATTTGTGAGAAAGAGATAGATTAGAAATACAGCATATATGCGGAATGAATAACAAATGTAATAAAAAGACCGCTTTGTGTGAAGTGCGCATTTGTAGATTCGAAAAAAAAAAAGAAACAGTAGAAGTACGCACGACGGAGTTGGACCCACGACATAGAGCCATGCTGGGAATCATCGTCGATCGTTTTTACATTTTATCGATTTACTAATAATAGCAACACGTTCCGACAACCGTTCTCTCAATATAGAACCATGATAATTACGCTTTGAAGGGCATATAATTCTTTTGTGTAAAACTGACGAGATGATACATACGTAAAAATATACACACCAAAGAGATACGATATTCACCCTCTAGCATTGAATATTCCGTGTGATGTCATTTTTTAACCTTTCGCTAAATGATCTTACCGCAATATATTTATGACAAATAATCACATGTGTTTCTACATAATATAGTTCCTGCTCGCACTTACAACCTGATTCGTATTCATGGTAGGAAGTGACCAGCTTTTACAGCAGAGAACCGTCGGTACTGCCTTTCAAAAGCTATGTGATTATAGAGTAATATATCGTTCATTGCGCTATAAAGTCAGTTTCTTAATCCGCCTCGACAAAGCGTTTTATCGGCTCGAACTTTCGCTATGCTATGAGAATATCGTTTATATATTTCCCATAGAATTTCTATGCTGTTAATTTTATCGACAATTGTTAGAATAAAACGCTTTATATTGTTACCGGTAATGTATAATAGAAACTTTCTATGGTACGCTGTGCGTTTCGAGCGGCTATTTTTGGAGCTACTTTCTTTAACAACCATAAACTCTTCCCAAGAAACATGGGAGACAAAAACAAAACGCTTAAGCGATATTGGATTGTATGATAGCGGAATTGTACATCGATAAGTCGATTGAGAATTCTTAAGTCGGTAATAATTTTGTGAATGATGAAGAATTTACGATGGAAACTTCTTTAATGTTCAATACCAGTACATATCGCCGTGGTAAAGGAAAAGTCAAGTTAATCACGCTGAACGTTCTACATATTTGTCGCCGTTGCTGCCGCTTTTATCTGTCTTGAATTTTTACAAGCTTCAATGTTATTTACTGCATTATTATGCTCTAAATACATGAGATGTGAAAAGAGGGAGAGGCAAAATTAGGAGCTGACGTCCGTGTCAAACAGTTTTACGGCGTTCAACGTGATTTGTCTTGACTTTGGCGATGCATTTTCGGAGTTAACTTTGGAGTTCACTCGCGTATACGATATATAGTGATTCTAAAGTCAAGATTCCACCGTGTGATTTTTGTTAATAACACGAAGAGTGTAAGAAGAGGACGATTTACTGATCCATTCGGATTATTATTCGAACGAGATAGCGAACGTTAGAACACAGGATTCTTAATAACTTCAATCCCATTCTCAGGATGGTTTCATTAAACTAGTTTAGAAATTACATAGAATTTACGGAACAACCGCGTGCGTTATGTCTCTGCGTGCAGAATTCAATCGCCAAGATTCTACCGCAAGTGTGCATTAATGCGAATTAATCGTACTAAACGTACCTGCATTGAATACTGTATTGCGTAGTGACGAGTATTCTGTTTTCCCTTAATAATCTAAATACGCTTTACAGTTACGCAATTCATTTATATAAGCTGAAATCAACCGTCTCTACTAATTTTTCTCTTTCTTTCGGCTCTTACGGTATACGGTTCTTTAGGATTAACAAATTGTGCCGATTGTACCATTTTATTTTTCAGCGTATTATTTATTTTTTATTCAGCGTGTTAAATTTAACGTGTATTTTATCGTATGCCGGAAAAACGCTCAAAGAGTCTTGCGAATTGGAAAAGAGAGTTACACTTAAGTTTTTTTCCTAGGGGAGGTAATTTGTTGGTATTACGCTAAATTTCTATACGTAATTAAACCTTATATTTTTGTAACTTACCGCGTCGAACTACGTTATATAATAAAAGGCTCTATAAAGCGGATATAATATAAGATGTACGATTAAAAGTCTTATATATTTGTTAAGTAGCGCACCAATATGAGAAGAAAAAAATCGACGTTAAAAACATTGTTGTGCCACAGCTTGTTTCTTACGTCCTTAATAGATCTTAGATTATTGTGAATGTTTTTTTTTAGCCAATAAATAATACGTAGATCAAGCAAATTGTATTTTTACTGCATAATGCGAAACAAACTGCGAATATTATCTTCAACTATCCTTTTTACATAAAAAAAAACAATTTAAGGAAATTAACTTTATCAATAAGAAATAGCTTTCTTTTTCTCTGTCTAGATTCTTTCTCTTGTATTTTTTTTTTTAATCGATTATGAAGCTATTGTTACATTGCTTTGCGTTGTATCGCGTTATCGCGGGCAAATGTTACAAAATTATCCGAATATATTCAACAGCCTTTCCGCCCAATTAAAGTATGCCACATGCTAGATACAATTCTCT
>VBVR01002895.1:0-19981 GCA_011638315.1 Tetramorium parvispinum | reverse complement strand
CAACGGTACAGCTTTCTTCTTGGATTAGGTACTTCAGTGTTACTATTCTCGCCACGCATGCGCGAAAAACCCGGCCCGAATCTCATCACTGTCTCGTACGCGAGCACATGTCCGCCGCGCGATAATCACGCCACGGTAGTCGCGCTACTCCCCGCGTTATCCTCCCGGCCGGGCGGCGACGGGCGCACACCGCGACGGAGAGCCTCGAGAGTCGGGCGCGTGTGCGCGGGGCACGCGCCGGCGGCAGCGGGCGCACACCGTTATCCCCGTCGGGTCTTCCCGTGCGATGAACAGCGGCGGCCGGCGATAACCCGGCGTAGCACCCCTCACCCGTTCCCCGTCGTCGCGATCGCCGCGATCGCCGCGATCGTCGTCGTTGTCGTTTATCCCGCGTGGAAAACATGGCCGACCGCGATAGCGCGTCCGAGAGCGACTCCAGCTCGATCGACGGCGGCCCGATCATGATGCCGCCGTCGCCGGTCACGCGCGAGCAGCTGCAGAAGCGCATCGAGTCCTTGCAGCAGCACAACCGCGTGCTCAAGGTCGAGCTCGAGACGTACAAGCTGCGGGTGAAGGCCCTGCAGGAGGAGAACCGCGGCCTGCGCCAGGCATCTGTCATCATTGTGAGAGCCGATTCTTCCTTGTTTCTCACTTTCTTTATCGCGGCCAATGTCAAATGTTACGCCCTACTGCTGACCATTCACGAGATACATTTGTTTCAGACCTGTCGAATACTTTACTCGCGAGCTAAATGCTTTCATCTCTTCGTCATCTCGAAGTGAGAGAGAATAGGCTCTACCCAGTAAACACGATGTAACAAAAATGTAACATCAATGTTATAATTTCCCAGTCAACGATATAACTACAATGTGACATGTCTTGTATATAACAGTTATATTATTGAACAGGAAATTTTTACAGCGACGTTATATTACTGTTACTTTGTGTTTACTGGGTAGTGTCTTCTTTTTTGTCCTCTTTAACTCTATAGCTGGTATTCACAGTCTGTATTTCAAGACTGTCTTAAATAATATATTGGGGCCTAAACAGATTGACTGACTTATCATTTCAAAATGTATTTTATGGCTTAAGTCTTTGTCTTGAAGTAACGCACAATACTGTCTTATGTCTAAAGGCTTGGCGCTGCGCTATCTATATTCATAAGACTTTTTGTTTCAAAACAGCTTTAAATAATATCTAATGTCCATTTCTACCAATGCAGATTAACTTTGAATACAGATAGTGCAACGCTAAGACTTTAGACATAAGACAGTATTGTGCGTTACTTTAAGACAAACACTCAAATCGTAAAACATGTTTTGAAATTATAAGTCAGCCATTCTGCTTAAACCCTTAAGATGCTAATACAGCTGTGTTACATACTGAATACAGTATTCAGTTCTTATATTTAAGATCATCTTACAGTCTTATGTAGTTCTAAAGCAATCACAGAGCCATATTAGCATCCTGAGACATTACTTAAGATGATCTTGAAATAAGAATTGACTATGAATACCGGCCTGCGATTAGTTTGCAGCAACTTGAGACTGCACTTAAGATAGTCTTCAATATAACAATGAACTATGAATGTTGACCTATGAAAGGAAAGATAAAAACGTTTAGCTCACGAGCAAAGTGTTGAACAGACCTGATTTAGTCTTGTTCAAAGGTTGTTTGAAATACTGGCTGTTTCTGTTTGATTCTACATTTATAGAAAGCAAGTAGCTTTTATTTTGAGACTAACGTTCTCTGTATTTTCAGCAAGCGAAGGCTGAGCAGGAAGAGGAGTTCATAAGCAACACCCTGCTGAAGAAGATTCAAGCTTTGAAGAAGGAGAAAGAAACCTTGGCTCACCACTACGAACAGGAGGAGGAATGTCTCACCAATGACCTGTCAAGGAAGCTGAATCAGTTGCGGCAGGAGAAATGCAGGCTCGAGCAGACATTAGAGCAGGAGCAGGAGTGCTTGGTGAATAAGCTGATGAGGAAGATCGAGAAGTTGGAGGCGGAAACGCTGGCCAAGCAGAGCAATCTGGAGCAGCTGCGACGCGAGAAGGTTGAACTGGAGAACACTTTGGAGCAGGAGCAGGAGGCGTTGGTGAACAAGTTATGGAAGCGGATGGATAAGCTCGAGGCCGAGAAGAGGATGCTGCAAATCAAGCTGGATCAGCCTGTTTCGGATCCTACTTCGCCCAGGGATATCAACAACGGCGACACCGCCACAAACCTGAGCATTAACATTCAGACTCTGAGAAGCGAGGTCGCCCGATTAAAGCACACTCTGCTTATCTCGCAGCAAGAACGTAAGGACCCCATCTTTGTTTATAATCTGCAAAATTTATCAAGCTCAGTCGCCTAAATTCGCCATCTTTCATCGTTTTTAGATACGGAAAAAATGAAGCGATACGTTAACGAGGAGAAGCAAATACGCGAGGAGAATCTGAGACTGCAGAGAAAGCTGCAGCTAGAGGTGGAGCGTCGCGAAGCCTTGTGCAGACACCTCTCGGAGTCTGAGTCTAGGTAAGCTTTGCTAATTATTCATATAACATCTTGAAATTACTTGTTTCATTATGTTAAACTGCATTGTTATGACAGAACTTTAGAATCGAAAAATGTTGTTCCCAATCTCACAGACCTGATTTTCGCAGCTTGGAGATGGAAGAGGAACGGCACTACAACGAAATCGTGATGTCTGGAGGAAACATAAGGACCCGCACGGTATCCAGTCCTGTGCCCTACAATCCTTCGCCTAGTTCCTCGAGGCCACTAAGTCCTGGTAAGTTGACGAGAGTCGTATAATCAGAAAATATCGTCTAATATCGATGTAAAAATTTCTAAAATAATAGAATCGATGTTTCTCTGAATGCATGTTTTGTGTTTAGCGTATTCACGCAAGTGCACATTTTATCACTAGGTGTTAACGTGCTAGGTTCTACGTCCAGAGAAGGCTTCAGCGCAAACCGGTGCTATGCTTGTGGCCAGCCGACTGCCCCTCCGTTCACCAGCTCGTCGCCTCCTTCTGGGGTAATTAATCATTGTTGGAAGCTAATGTACGCGGGATATAATGTCTTTCAATAGTATATATTAAAGAAGACTTTTTCCTTACTTTATAAGACAAATTTACTTTAATTAGTTTGTCTAACATTGTTTGACGAGTGTATCAATGATTGTGAAAAAACGCTTAGCATTTCTGAGGAATGATAATATTATTCTTTATATATTATATTTATGTTTGTGAATGTTTGCTGAAACAGGGACACATCGCGGCATCATCCAGCAGACGCACCTCGGATCGTTTTGTCAAGCCAGCGATTCCGCCCACTATCGTGAGTCCCGGGCCGCCGACCATCGCTCCCAATCCTACGGCGAATCCCGTCGCTGCGCCCAATTCAGGATCACCGATGGACATCGCGAAAACATAAGTCGCCAAGTTGAGGAGAGGGCTCTCCATAGAAACCCCTTTTATATAGTCGCGCGCAAGGTACTTCTCTAAACGGTGCGTTCCAGCTAAGAGATATGCGGAAAAGCCGCTCGCGCTTCGGTTCGAGACACCACCGTCGGCGCTTTTTCTTCTCGGATGTTTTCCGTTTGTTAACTACTACTTCAGCTCTAATGTGTAACACACGGGCTACGGTTAAGAGAGAAAAGGAGATAGGAAGAAAGAGAAAGAGAGAAAGAACGACTTAATTATTTCGATCTGAATGGGCAAATATAGAATAATAACGCAGTCGCGTGATCAAGAGTCTCGCCTCTTGATCGCGGAGTGATCTATTTCAACATCTCACTCCTTGGATTATTCCTCTCGTATGTTGCCTCAAGTGTCATTCAGACCGAGCTCCTTGTCGTACTACACAATTAATATCGTTTGAGTGTTCTGCATAAGAAAATGGGGAAAAAAAAAGAAACATTGACATGTTGCTTCCATGTTCCAAGTAACCATAGAATAAATATTGAACGCGAACGCTGAACAGACGTCTACACGGCATATTTGCGATATTATTGTAATCTTATTGTGCGTTTAAGAACGTAAACGAAAGTAACTAGGGTGTAGTGTCGCGCGGTGTTCACATGATTTAACAGGTATTGCATTTGTTTAGCTTTGAGCCTGAGTAATCACTTAGCCACACGCAGTACTGGTACAGGCGGAAGCATAACTCTAGAGGAAAGGTTTCGTTAGTTCCTTCGAAGGGGATTATCTGATCTGAAAGAGTACGCAGTCAGATAGAGTCAGACTCCCGGGAAGACTCTCGGCGATCGCGGAGACTTCGGTATGTAAGAAACCTGGAATTTGATAATTGTGAATCGTAAGGGAGAATGTGACAATTTAAGGCTCTAAAGTTCCAAGGAATCAACACTCCAACGATCTGAGAATCTAAAACAGACTTGTGGATCTAAAAAAAAAGTATGTACGCTCTCAATACTTAAGTATATCTAAGTGTCTATAAGTATAAATATATATAATATACGTATATATTATATATATCTGTATATAAATGCATATATACATATATATGTAATATATATAAATTATATCTATATATAATACTTGATGAATATTTTTGTTTAATGATCAATGTAAATCCGCAAAAATGTAAGTGTTGACATATTTTTAGGATCTTATCAATTTAAAACATCCACAGAAATACATGTAGAAAAGAATTTAAAGAATTTTCGTGTTTTTAAATTAGCTTTTTTTTTCACTTTGGATGTCTCGAAAGTTTTCTGTTCTTAGAATCTTTGGATTTTGAAATCTTGGATCGCCGTACTTGTAGGAAAACACGTCGCCTCAGAGATCTTTATCCCTTAATAAATCCCTTAGTCCTAGCGTATTTTGCAGAGAAGTTGGAATTTGAAAATTTTGATATACTGGAACCGAAAAGCCTATTGGGATCTCATAGTATCGAGCGTGGCGTATGAGAGACAGACATCTCGCATTCAAGAGTTTATTTCCTAATAAATTGTTTTTTATACCAACGTTTGCGTTAACCCGTTAATTATGTTACATCGAAGAGTTTGGCGTCAATTTTCAGGAGAACGTTCGACAAGTCGAATCGTTCTCAGATTTCGGAAGCACAAAATCTTATTTCCGAAACTTGAGTAGCTCTAGTTGTTAAATTTAGAAGCTTAGAGTCTTGCTTTTGTTCTTTAAGGCCTCGAGATATCTTTCGGCGCCTGCTTTTTGAAGTTTCGAGAAAATCTCTTTGCTCCAGGCTAGCGAAATCTGGAAGGCTTGGACCTTGAGATTTTGAGAAATATTGTAGGGATCAAATACCGAAGGATCGTCCGTTTTGCGTTCCTTTTTTTTTTCTTTTTAAAGGTTCCCGATATCCCCTCTGTATGCCGGTTACCACGAATTATGATATGAGAAGCGGAGGAAACGTGGGAGAAACGAGATCGATCGCCGCTCGATACAAGATTCATTTCAGATCCATGCGAGTGATTTCACTCCGCGCAGCTCTTTTTCCTCCGATCTCGTAATACAAGGGGTGCGTGTCATTTAACGCTCGCACACTTTTAGAATCATTTTATCCTCATTGTTTAGCGTACGCTAAACAGAAACGATGCTCGCGAGTGTTGCGAGCGTCGAATGGAACGCGCCTGAGGTGACTGGACGTTACGCGCCCTGAGAAACCCTTGTTTATAACAGGTGTATTATACATAAACGATATGTGAGAATCGGTTTAAAGCGTTGTTTATTATGTTATATCGAACGGTGTCTATACATATGAAGTATATGTGTATATTTATCGTTCGATGTACAGGATGGTAACGAAATGCGGGGATAACAAACTGCAGGAGGCGATTCCTCTTAAAAGGAAGAAAAAAAAGTTCTTGATATATGTCGCCTGTGAAACTATTCGGACGCAAGCCGGAACCTTCGAACGGATGCGTCAGTCGATGACTCAACTGCGTTGTGTCATGTGGGACATTTTTGAAATCTACTTGAAGTCATGTGTACGGAGGTCAGTATGCCATACTTGTAGCTCGCTTCCGTAACACGTGTGCCTCTCAACTATTACAGTCTCTCTCGGAAAAACTGGAATTGGCTTGGAAAAGAAGAATTCTAAACGTAGAAAGTAGTCTTCATAAAGCGACTTCGTAAAATTAACTGGAAGAATCGTGTAAGAAAGTGAAGATAATTCAAGTGAAGGAAGCGTAGAGTGCAAACTGTCCTATCTGTGACGTCAGCAGTTGAAAAACAAAAAATCTCAGAAAAGTATGCATTTCCGGACACGTGTTTATAGGACCTCCTTTTTTATTCCTTTTGATAGAGGGAATTCTCCTGGAGTTTGACCCCGCATTGCGTTACCACCCTGTATATATGCATAAATGGTCGTATATGGTATAGAATTTTATGATAAACGTAAAAGATTCTTATCGATAATTGTAATTACGCAGATATGCTTCACAGCTACATAGTATGTATTTTACTCAAGCTTTTATGAAATACAGTCACGTTTTTGCTATTACACGTCGCCTGTCCCTTTGCGCAAGCAATATGCCTTGAATTGTGAGTTATTTAATTACATATGTTTGAATTTCATGAAAAGTTACAATTATAAAATCCCGCCACGATATCGCCGATAATGCAGAAACCTGACGTACCGTCGAGTCGACGGTTCGTGTCTCTGCTAAACCTGCATTATCGACACGCGTCTCACTGATTAGCGCGGAAATGAACCTATTTTTGGATTCGTGTCTCATTGGTGCACGTGCTAAAGATCAGACGGTTTCACAATGTGTCAAAAAACGTCTCTCGTCGTCGACGCCTCGTGAAACGCCGAAGGACGCCGAAGGAACGCTTTATCACCACGTTAGAAAATGCCGTGAGTGATTTATCTCCCAAGTTTCTCTCGATTTTGCCAAAATGGTGGCTTATCAGCGTCTCGCAAATTTTTCATCTTGTCAATAAGTCTAATCATTGTTCGCAGAATGTAAATTGAATTCCGCCCCTTCGACGTCGTTGATTTCTCGCCGCTCGTTTGCACGCGATCGAGGTAGAGTCTATGAGACGCATTTGTCGGTCGCAGGAATTGTCGACGTAGCGTCACGATGAATTCGTGCAGGGAGAGAAACGAGGAGGTTCTGGCGAGGGTCTTGGACCTGTTCCTACTGCCGGATTACAACGTCGTCTCGACCACCTACTTAGACCACTTGCTCACCCACATTGCGGAGAACACGAAAGATTGTAAGGAAGAGATGCTTGGCTCTTTCTCGCCCTGCCGTTCTGACTACATATCTTTGCTTCCTGAAATCTTGCAGGTGCTACAGTCGATTATGAATACTGCGAGGTCTTTCAGAAATGGATACCAAAGGCTCTAGCGATATGGGAGTCTGGACAGAAGGCTTCGCAGCCTGTGATCACGTTTACGCTGAAGCTAGTAGGGATTATCTCGCGGCACGAACTGCGCTATCACTACTGGCAGTGCCAGGACGTATACAATCGGCTCTACAAAATTCTGCAGTTGCACAGAGACGATTTGTCTGCGTCCGTTAAAATGGCGTATACCACAATGCTGTCGGACCTGATTGTTCATCGAAGTGGCAGACAGTGGGTAATACAGTCTGGTAAGGCAAAATCTGATATTGATGCTTCAAGTCTATATAGAATTACATTACGGAAAGCAAAAGAAGAAAACATTACTTTTTGGAACATGTATATTTTTACGAATTAAATACTTATATTAAGGTTTATTAAAAATTTACAAATGACAGGGCTGTAAATTACTATTCTTTTTTTAAATCTAAAAGGTGTATGGAAGGACGTTGTGAAATACGCGCATTGGAATCAAACAATGTACGTTACGAGGGAGAGCCAGAAATTCTTATGGACCTTGCTGCTGCATGAGCAAAAGAACATCGAGACGTGCAAGGAAATCATTCTGGCAGTCGCTGCTCCCCTGATGAGCAATATTCTGGATGTACAAATGCACCAGGCCCTGGAGGAGACGTATCTAGAGCAGAACAAGCTGTTGTGCTCCACATTGGACTTGTTAACCAGCATCTTGGAGAACACTCTGTTTGCGAGTCTGGATAACACCATTCCCGAGTTGATTGAGAAACTAGTAGACCTGGAGATGCGAGCGAAGGCTTTGTTCGAGGCTTGTATCAGCACCAGATTTCTCCAGCACGTGCACAAGTTACTGTTATTGTCAGTGTTTTTGAAGTTGAAGGAAGGAATTAAGGAGCACACCACGATTATCGATATTGACACCTGGCATAAGTTTTGCTACGGTCTGTGTTACATTTCCATGATGCTATTGTCGAAGAAGGACATTATAGAATTAGTAAAGACCAACAAGTTCTCTATGACATACTGGAAAAAGTTGATTAAATTGCATAAATTTGACTTGCCGGAGCAGCACAAGTTTGAGCACCAAGCTATTGCATTAATGGTAAGTCAATCGCAACTCATGCATTCAATATGCCTATGTACACTGTTAGAAACAATGTGTGAATATCACACATTTTTGGCGTGTGATGTGTGTCCCCCGTTTTAAGTTGTCTCTGAGTATGTAAATTTTTTTTAAATGTGATATTCACACGTTTTTTAAAAATTCACGCTCATAACTTCTAACAGTGTAGTTGAATATAGTAATAGTAAAAGCAAACTGATTTTAATATGATTATACGTTGACAGATAATACCACTGTGCGTATGTATAAAGAAGAATCATTTGAATCAAGACCTCTTCGATATGTTCGTTAGTAAAATTTTCGACGTAACCTGTACCACTGTACAAAGATTAGCTTACAACATGAGAGACATCATACTGAAGGGAGATCTTCCGATGGAGCAGATTTGTAAAGTTTCTATCGACATACTCCTTGAAATGTCGGACATAATGGATAGAGTGAGTATATATTTATTAAATTTATTTATTTAATGGATTTATTAAATTACTCTTGATCAACTTTTGTAATTGTAATTTGTGCCTTTCTTCAGGACGTAGCTGTGATCGCTTTCCAAGCTTTATGCTACGTTTTGAAGAGTTACCTACCGGAAATGTGGAGGTGTGGGCAAACGAGGAATTGCACGTCATCAGACATAAACAGCACGTCTCCTTCCGAGCATCAGCGAAAGTTCCTGTACAAATCGATACTGGATGGCGATCCTATAATCGATTATCCTATTTTACTGGCGTCGTTGCTCGATGGCTTGGCTGTCATGACAGAAAAATTCAAATTGAAATGGCAGGAATGCGTGGAAACGATATGTGTGTTATCCCTCGCACAAGAGATTCTCAATCATCCCGGGATATTACCAACGGTAAAAGCTTGATTGGTGAAATCGGAGTAACGAATTAATTGTTTATATGAGATGAATTCAATTACAATAATCGTGCATTTGGAAAACGATGATCTGAGTTTTTATTTTTATTTAGATCTGTGTGAAGGCATTGAAATTGTGCAAGCTCGCCATCCATAACTTTATGCCGCCTAATTTGGCGCTACTCGTGGATTCGGATAGCCATATGAACGAGATTGGGCCTACCCTTTTCAAAAGATTACACGATCCTAATTGGGAAGTGAGGGACAGTGCTCTCGAGGTTCTCAACACCATCGCGACTATTTCTGAAGATAGTAAGCGAATCAAAATATTGAAATTGATATAGATAGCCTCTTCAAGTTTCATAATAATTTATTTTGATTAATATAGCTGAAATAACATACATAATTAACATATAACAAAATATATAAAAATATGCAATCTTTTTGCAGAATACCCAGCATTCCAAGATTTCTTGTTGATCAACAAGTTTCCAAAAGTGGCAGTCGATATCATTAAAACAGATGACGAGAGTTATGTGCGAGCATCAGCATTAATATTCATTGCGACTATGATACGCATCAACAAGCTATGGGAACAACAACTTTCGCAAGTAAATTTAACTGTATGTATACTTACTTTCTTATTCGCTTTCCGAATATTGTTAAAGAAAATGAATTGATTATGTGAATTAATCGATTTTTACAGGAAACAGCGATTCATCTACTTAAGAACGAAACCGAAGCAATAGTCAGGAGAGAGGCTGTGAATCTAATCAAGGAGTTGTACGTTCATCAGAAGTGGTCGTACGTAGAATTTTTAAATCTATACATTAATACTTGACATACATTATAGAATAATCAATGTGCAATTTGCAGAAAAGAGGTCATCGACTCGATGTTGCGAGCGATGTGCGTGGCGGCCGTGTTTGATTTGCACTGGGAAGTGAAGATAAACGCATTATCTTTCTGGGATCATTTCGTTAAATCGCACTTGACGGATCAGGGAATGCTCGACGACTGCTTTCCGAACGTGACGTTTTCTAAGGAACACAGGAAGATTATGGCGTTGAACGAAAACGAGATCAAGCGGAGGCTCAATAAGGCATTGGACGAGCTGGCGAGACAAAATTGTCTAGGTGTAAGTAGATAATTGGAATTTTTATGCTGGATCACAAACAATTTACATTTTTAACTCTATCAGTCCATAAGCAATTGAATGAATAAATGAATATAATTTCTAATTTATTAATAAATAAATATTGATGTTTAATGATTTTTTTTCTAAACTTTTAGGTACTTTTGATCACCTTAAAGGATGATAGCGACTTTGAGGTGTGTAGAGTGTCCGCCGCGATAATCGGCAAGTTGAAAACTTGCCTATTAAAATATAAGCTGAACGAACCGCTGTCACCGGTGGAAAACAACGCCACAATAGACACTGTCTATGTTAAGGAAACACCGTCCATTCCTTCGTCCATCTGCGACGAGAAAACACAAAATGCTTTACAAATTATTGAAGAAATTGTAGATGCAAAAGATGCCAATCTGCTTGCAACCATCTACACGAATTCTGTGAACATGGACACCGAGATGATAATAGAGGAAGAAGAGAAAGAGGAGAAGAAGACATTGCGTTACATCTCGTCGGTGACGCGTCAATGTTTCCTCCATGCGATCTTTAACTGCGACATCGACGCTTACATCGAGGAGAAGAATCGTTGGCTGAAGACGTATACCAGTAGCTTTGAATCAATTTTAGACGACATACTGACGATGTACAAGCAGAATGACGTCAACTCGATGGACTGTTATTAAACTTGTAGCAATGTCACTTCACGCGTGTCTTAACATATTAAAAGGCTGGTCGTCTAAAATTAGATGTAAAGATTAAAACTAAACGGCTAGTTTTTTAAAGAAGAGTATCATAAAGTAGATTTTATGTTTTTAAATGTAAAGATGTTAACTGTCTCTTATAGTCTGTAGGTATCCATTTTATAAATTGTTATGTCTATTTCCGAAACTCGAAGTTTCATAATCTGCGCAGATATCGCTAGCCAATAGTGTGTTAAGCAGCATGCAACATGCACTCCCTTTTTTACTTTGGGAGACATGTTGATTGTATAATTGTTAATATTGCATATATGGACGCAATTTAATGTACATATTTGAATACGTTCCTGAAATCGAGGGAATTTATTTTTAATTTCTATGTCTCCCTTAAAAAGACAGCAAGTTTTATCGAATATTTTTTTTCTTATGTATATCTTTCAATCTGCTTTTTTATTCTAGCACTTCTTATATATTTTCTTATTTCTTTGAATAACAAGCAAGAGGCTGTAATATTCTTATTCTTATTCCAAGTAAACTCTATTACACATAATGGCACATGCTTGATGGCATTAATATTTTGTATATTGTTAATGTAAGCAATAAAACAGGAAATCAAAGAAAATTTATATGTGCAACGAATAAGTATACAGATGTTGTGTTTACACATGATAGTGACGCATAGTGGGTATTTCCCTTCTTTTTTTTCCATTTTAATAGCTATTCCTGGTAGAACAAGAAATCAGAAAGCTGTCAAAATGACTCTTCTAAAATGTCATTATTATATTATTTTATCACTGTTTTAGCGTTATTTTTATGTCAATATGATGTCATAATTTTTGTTCTACCTGGGATCCGTCTTTTGTTGAGACAAAGTATCAGTTTTTAAAAATTTCTTTTATTATATATTTATTTTCTAAAGATTCAAACAGTATTACAACGTATTATAAAGTTATTTCAAATTTGTTAGATTTTTTTATACAAAATGATATTTTTTCATTTAAAATTGTCGCCTCATATCCTAGAGCCCTAGATAGAGCAGCAGTCGTGATAATGTCAAATAATGTTAAAATGATAAAATAAATTATAATTGAATTTTTTTATTTTAATTTTAAATTATAATTAAAAGATGAATTTTGTAATCTCGTCACTTTGACATTATTGTGATTGCCTGTTTCACTTGGGTATGAAGCGACAAGAATGAAAATAAATTTTGAAAGGCGTTTTAAATTCATCCCTGGTTTCTTCCTTCAAGTAAAATCAGAAAAATCGATCGCTCGCATGTCTAGCATAAATAAGTGCGACACTATGGCGATTTACATCAGGCACGCCAATTGGTCAATTTCTCCGTATGAATGATTCATACAAACGGCCGGGCAAATTGATCTTGATAGCCCTTTTTCGAAACCCATGCGCGCGAGCGACGCGCGGCGCGAGCGCGCATGCGCGCGCGAGCTCGCCCTTTCAAGCGCCATGCCATCGTCGGCGCAGCGTTCGTCTGACGTCAGTAAAGCGCGAACCTTTGCGCGGGAATGTAGTTGACTGGTTCGATCACTGATTCCGCAAGTAAGAAAACGAAAAAGACTGCGATTTCGTGCGTTCGATCAAATCGCTCGTGTGTCGTCGCGGGACCGACGGAAAGGTGCGTCGCGTCGCCCTGACCTCAAAGCCGACCCGACGATGTCATTCTACTCGCTGGGATTCGCGGACCGACTGTGCGACATGTCCGACGACGAGCTGCTGCGGCGATTCAAAGACGGCGGCAAGGATGCGTTCTTCGACTCCGACCGGTCCTCCAGGGACAACACCTTCAACCGGCCCTTTTCGCACTTGAGAGTGAGTAACCGGTGTCCCTTCTCTCACCGTCGCGCGAGAGCGCGGCACTTTTCTTCCTCGCCGCTGCCGCACGCTTGGAATTCGACGATCCCGTCTGCGGGCATGGCCGCGGAATGTTGCGGTGCGCTTTTCCGTCGACCTTTACTCCTCCTCCTGCCTCTCTTCCGTTCCGATCGATCGATCACGACGAAAGGAACTGAATCCTTTTGCATCGGATAATATTCCAAGTAGAACAGAAAATCATGATAAGTTTAATTAGAACTTTTCTTCGAGTCCTTACAGTAAATATTGATACGATCGAAGATTAAGATTGTGTCAAAATGATGAGAATATGAGTACAAAATTCCACCTTTCAATCATAATTTTATCTTTTTTTTTTATTATTATTTTGACATCATTTGAGGTCACTTTGACATTATCATGACTTTCTGTTCTACCTTCTGTTCAGGGTATCTGTTCTCGCGTTGTTTCTCTTACAGAAAAGTATTATCAATAATATGCAATGATAAATTGGCCAGTAATAAATCACTATAATTATTCAGTAATTTTATTATTGCGTAAGTAATAAAATTACTAATCAATAATAATTAATTACTGGCCAATTTATTACTGCGCAGTAATACTTTTCTGTCAGGATTGCCACGAAATACTCCAACATGCAGCGTCCGGACTGCGTTCAGAAACTTCACTCGGGTAAAATTTCTATTTATCAGTTCTTATATTTAAGATCGTCTTAACTAAGTACAGTCTTATGTGATTTTAAACCAATCACAGAGCCGTAGCATCTTAGGACATTACTTAAGACAGTCTTGAACTGACTATGAATATCGGCCTATCTTTCTATCTTTCTTAAAGTACACACGCGGTCATAAATGCCTTTACACATGAAGTCGGCGCGTTCAGAGTTCATCTTTTTCCTTTTACTGCCTTCCACATTAGTTTTCTTATTAAAGCTTAACTGTAGGTCATTCTACATTAGTTGCAAGCGACTTGCGACAACCAATGAGTGTCGAACTTTGAACGGAAAAGCAACACTCATGGGTTGTCGCAAATCGCCTGTGGCTAATGTAGAATGACTCATAGTTAAGTTTTAATTAGAAAACTTAATTGTAATTGGTCGATTTGCTTGCGATCTTACTATTACGATAAATGTAGATGTATGTTACACTCGCGGATAGAAATGCCTTTACACATGAAGTTGGCGGCGTTCAGGTTTATCTCTTTAATGTAGAATGACTTTATTTATAATTTATAATTATTTATAATTAGTTGACTTGCTTGTGACCTTACGATTACAACAGATGTAGACACACCTTTACTTACTGAAAGTTGAATCGGAATAGAATAAAATTTTACTCGACTGAAGTTTCTGAACACAGCCCTGCATTTTTATAATTCGCGAGATGAAAGGAAATGTATGAAAAATCACAAACGAGATTACTCTTGTCCTGTAAGGCGAGATATAAGCGTCGACGTACAAACTTCAATTTCTGTTGATAAAGATGGATAAAAAAAAATTAAAGATGCATTCAGTTTCATGCATGATGCGCTTGAACTCATTGCATCATTTATCCTTCTTGTTCACCAAAAAATAAACAAGGATAAATGATGCATTATGCGTATCATGCATGAAACGGAACGCACCATAATAGTTATGCCGTTTATGTTCTCGATAAGATATCGATGCCACGGCATCACGCGCGAAATTTAAATCGCGACAAATGAATCGGAGCACGTCGCGCATGCTGCGCCGAATTTCTTTATATTTATAGCGCCGCTCCAATTCCCTTCCTCGACGCCAACGATCGTCTCGGTCGTTCGTACGAAGGTTCTGGTTCGACACTTTTTCTCTTCATTTCGTCGGTTTATTCCTGTCACCGCGATATTTACAGGTCGTATGCGAAACGATATTCGGATCGTAAACCGCAAAGGATTCGCGATCGTGCGAGTCTCTCGAGTTTAATTAGAACTTTTCTCCGAGTAAATGCGAGTCCTTACAGTAAATATTGATATCGAGGATTAAGATCGTGTTAACGATGACAGACGAGTACCGATATCTCGCCACTCGAAGACATTTCCATCGCCAGTCGTCATTTCTAAAAAGAGCATTGTTCGTAAACGATTCTATTTATATCTTTTATCGTTAGACTTTTTTTATTATCAGCGCAAAAGTTACGACGAGAGAAGGAGAAAGAGAACAAATTTTTTCGATTTGATATTACGCCAAGAATATCGAGAGGGAAGAGAAGGGGAGAATAAATAACGATCGATTTATATGTAAAAGTTGTTCAGATTTTAATCTGCCATTCGGCCGAGAGCGTTCTTATCTTATTTAATCGCCGTTTCCAGGAAGATCACGCGATTATTATCAAACTTATCGCGAGGCGCATCGTTTGTGACTTCTTTATTAGCGTACGAATCAAGGAAAGAAATTTCTCGATCTGATATTACGGGGAGCAACCCTCGCAATCGGAAACCGAATACATTGGTCGTAGACGCTTTCCGGACACCCTTTAGCTTCAATATCCTGCGAGTCCGAAAGAGCCTCTATTGCTCATCGTCGTTGGTGAATAGGTTTGGGGAAGCGAAATAGCGGCGTTTCTAACTGGACCCCGTCCCGAAATGCGAGTTCTGACGGCACATATCCGAGGGTAGGCCACCCCTATCGATCTCGGCTTACTCGGGAAGCAGCGTATTTCCGACACCCCCGTGGGTGCGTGTATGTATGCGTGTCCAAGTCCGAGAGTCTCTTAAAATGACGACAGAGATGCCTTTGATGGGAAAATCCACAAGTCACGTCGTTCAATTTTCAGATGTACTTGCGCGTCCCGTGTAAATGTCCTGTGTCCATACACGTTCCCGAATATCGCGGAAGGTTGGATTAAAATTGGACATTAAGGTCCGAATTCATAGTCGTTTCTTAAATCTTAATCATCTTTTTAAATTGTAGATTTGATTTATACATATGGCTGCTTTATACATATTTTATGGTTTAAAAAAGGAAGGAAGCGCGCGAGGAAGACGGAAAAGAATCTTTAATTACATTTACTTAAGTACATTTAATCATTTACATTTTAAATTTACATATTAAATGTTATTTTCCCATTAATCTTCCATTTTTTTAACTTAGACTATAAAGCAGCCAAGATCAGCTGTACGATTTAAAAAGACGATTTAAGATTTAAGAAATTCTTAAGTCTTAAGATTTGAAAAAAGACTATGAATTCGGACTTAAAATTAAGAAATGAGATTCGCAGTACTGGAAAAATAAGTCGATGCGAAAAAGGTCGCGAAAAGCGGGAGCTCGCCCACTCGAAACCGACCTATCGATTAACAGTGTTCCAGGAAACAATAATGCCGCGCTGTGTGCTCTCTGCGCGAAGTATGTTAATTGGCGCGTTGACAATGCGGAACAGGTGATTCGGTTATGTATAACGATGGGCCAATAGAAGAGAAGAGAAAAGCGTGTCTCATTACGTAAAGCGAATTATTGTCGTCGGTATAAATGTGTATGTGTGTGTTGTTGACTCTTCATCAGTTTCATTTTAAATTGTTCTGACTTAGAAAGAAAGGAAAACTCTTACAATATTGTTTTGCCCAATGTTCGTACCTAAAGTGTCCCTATTTTTAAAGATGCACAAAAGAGAGAAAATTGAAGATGATAGGAAAGATACATAGAATATTTCTCATTAAAAAATAGAATAGGTATAGAAGAATGAAAAATTGTTTTCTAGAATTAAAAGATATGTAAAAGAAGAAAAAAAGAATAGAAATTGTCAAAAAGAAAATAGAACAAAGAAAAAGAAGAGAAAGGAAGAATTAGGATAAGAGGAGATTTTAAATAGCAATCAAAATGACATTTTTTATGACATTTCAACATTAAAAAAAGTTTGAAGAAACATTGATATTAGACTATCTTTCTTCTTTTAGGGAAATATGAAAAGATATAAAATAAAGGAATGTGTGATTTAAAAAAAGTTAAAGTTTGATATGAACATAATAACGCTTCTTGTAGAAATACTGAATAAATTATTAAATATTTCGCATTGTTAAAGTCGCACGTTTTGAAAAGCAACAGAGATATTTTAGACGCAGGACACCCTGTATGCTACAGTTATCGATTCGGTGAGAAAATATAGAAGAATAGGACATGTCTTATGGAACGGAATTTAGTTACTTTCTAGATTTCTACTGTGATTTTTATGTTTTTTTAGAAAAAGTGGAACAACTTCGGTCAGAATTCATTTCGAAAAGTTCCATAATACGTGCCTAGGAAAGATTAGAAAAATATTTCCTCATAAGACAATTAGTCGGAAATATAGATAGAATGTAAATGTTAATTTTTTTTTACACGTGGTTTTTCTCTCGACTTTTTCCATTATTTTCGAGAAGATTAAATTTGGGACGGTGTGCGAAAAGTGTGCGATCATCGTGATCTTGCGATTGCGACTGTACGCACAATTCGTATGTTGGCAATGATATTGTACACACGGTTAGCGTTATTTATATATTTAACGTATTAAACTTCGCCGCGCGTTGCACAACGCGAATTGCGTAACGCAAAAAGTGCGCGATTATCGTTCACATAGTTGACTACTTCGACTCCGGCGCTTTGAGACGATCGAATCCGCAGCAGCATTTGCAACCCCAAGAATGCAAAACATTTTACATTCATTTGATGCGTCATTTCGCATCAAACGTAACAACGACATTTCTTAAATGTAAGTCTGCCAAATTCGTATTTTGCCTCTCAGTATCTCCATTCGCGAGACACTCAGACGAAAAATAAAAACACTTTTATCATGTAAATGTAAAATAAATTGTAAGTCAAACCGAAGTTGTCGATCGAGACCAGCTCAGAACTCGATCTGTACAACTGTTATTGAGATCCGATTTAAAGGTCTCTCAACTTGTCGTCTCGCGTAAAAATATATGTATATGATCGGCCTCGTACTGTGCGTATACTTGGCACGTCGCAATGTGCGACGTTATCTTGACAGAACGAGAAGGAAAACACGAGAGACTCCTTTGTAAATAATTCCCTCTTGAGAGTGAGCTTAAAGCTGCGAAATCCCGCAATAATTTTCATTTAATGCCGTTCGATTCGCTCATTAATGAATTAAGCGAATTTCACGCTACGGTTGTCGTGCATGCGCCCCCTACCCGTTCTCCTTCCCCTTCCCCCTCGTTCCCCCTCTACCGTCGTATGAATGAGCCTTTCGCCTCGGTTCTCGCGTCGGACTCGCGCGACCTCCTCGCGTCTCCTGCGCTCCTGGCATCGCTATCGATCACCGTAGATCATCGATCGTCATTATCGATGATCCCACGAGCGATCGAGACACGCGCGACTCGCGTCGGGTACACTCGTGCAAAACAATTGTTTATCGTTACGTCGTTACGCCGGTTATGTCATTTTCACTCGCGGACAATCCACACGCGCGCGTATCGCATGTATACGCGTGCAAAGCCCATTTAGGGTTACATGGCGAATATTAGCGCCTCCGGCCGGTAATTTTCGCCGAACTCGTTATACCGCTGCGCATAGTTCCGTGATTCACTCATCGCTATTTCTTTTCTGTTTTCTTTCTCTCGATCAGCGGGACAGGAAACTTCTGTAATAATGCACAATTATTGTTTCTTTCCATTCACTTTCGTTATAATTGTCGTAAGGTGATTCTGCAAGACGCATATCTTTTGCTAAAAGAATTTTGCAATTATAAGTTGTAAATATTTAGAAAATTGTGAAGGAAAATTACTTAAAAAATTACTTACTATTACTTGACTAATAATTATACAATTTTATACTGTAACGATTTTTTATAATAATTTGCAAATCAATTTATGAAATGTATTCAGTAATAATTGTGCTAAGAAGATTCGCTCTAATATTACAATTATATAATAATTTATGTTAGGTATCAATTTATTAAATATTGCTACGTGTTACAACAATTAAATTTAGAATTAATGTTTTTAAAAATTAGATTTAGACTTATACGTTATATTTAAAAATTAAAACGATGCTAAAATTTTTTTACATGCTTTCCTAGCTAAGAACGTTCGTTTCTTTCTGGAATGCACTCGAAGGAATGCGCGGTACGGAGCTACACTCAAGTTGAGTGAGCTACGCTTTTCGTCATCGTGTAATTCAGTGCGGATCCTTTCGCTTGTGCCTAAAAATATAGGTCATATATCTCTTTTCTCGTCCCTCGTTCCGTTCGAGACGCAATTCGTTTGTTCTTATGCATCTATCTTTGCATGTTCTCATATTCTCCGTACAGCAAGACATGCGTGTTTCAGTGAAAAGAGCAGAGTCACAAAGAGCGACCGAGACAAATGGATTTTTCACGAGTTGTCGCCATTCGCGTTTCCCTTTTTTTTTATTTCTATTTTTAGATAAAAAAATGCCTTTTTTTACAATTTAATTTGTAGCTAGACGGAAGACATCTAGCTTCATATTTTCCTTCATATTTTATAATGTTTTGAAAGCATATCGAACGCGCAGAACGGAATGAGACATCCATTCATGACGTAACGCAAACGCTTCCGCGTTTTCTCGCAAGATCGAGAAGTTAGCCGCGAGAAGCTTCGACTGGCTTCTAGCGAGTTCTCGGCGCTCGCTCGGCCGCCGTCGGTCGTCTCCGGCGCCGCCACCGGTGGTCACGTGGTCGCGCGCGCGGCCCACACGTAATCGCGCATTTAAGTGTCTCCCGCGGGCCGCGCGCTGTCAGTCTCGTTGTCAGCAGTGCCCGCGGTCGGTCACGCGCGCGATCACAGTGAAACGCACGTGCGCACGAGTTTTTTTTTTATTTTCCTCTCTTTTGTACGGCTCCGAGAGAACGGCCTTGAAAAAGTACCGCCGGTGAGGCGAGCGCGAAAGAGACGTAGCCCGGAGTGTGAATAGCGGCCGTCGCTTATGTAATCGCGACGCAGGCAGGCAGGCGCGAGGAAGAAGCGAGGAAAAGCTGAGAGAGAGAGAGAAGCACGACGTGTGAGTGTCAGCTATTGCAAGCGAGCGAGTAGTGTGCGAGAGAAACAGATTTATAT
>VBVR01002894.1:0-20023 GCA_011638315.1 Tetramorium parvispinum | reverse complement strand
ATTATATATATATATATATATATATATGTCATGTTTTTTGTTAAATAATTCTGAGTCTGGAACTGACATTGAGCGACTAGTCAATCTGCATAGATAAAATATAAGAGATTGGAGAAAACTAATAGATGTAATTGAGAATAAAACAATGTTGCATTTTGCTTGATTTTATTATGACAATGCCCAAATTGTTAGAATAATATAAAGATTAAAATAAATGATTTTATCAAACTAAAGGCTTTCTTCGCAGATTGATTAGTCACTAAATATCTGTTTCAGACTCATGGTTGTTTAATAAAAAAACATTTGTTTGGTCTCTTCTATTACCTTTAGCAATTTAGGTTTTTTAATACCCAGCATTATGTGTCTGTATGTGGATACATGGTTAAAGTCAAATTAAAAGAAGACAATCAAAAATTACTAATAACTATATCAGAAATAGGGAGCAACGCGGTAGCAGAAGATTAATACAAGTTATTCGGAATAGTTTCCATCAAAGGAGATTAATAGCAGATACCGTTGCGGGAAACAGTGAGCTACTGTAAGCTACCGAATAATCATTCCACTATTTCGGCTATATTGATTCGGTCGGGCATTCTTCGGCTGTTATCAGCGAGAGAATTGCGGGAATGCGATTTGATTAAGGTTAGGCTAGCTCAAAAGTCCGGATTAAATATGTTTGATCATTTAGCGATTCCCGATAAAATTTTAGATCATAAATGAAAAATAATTTTTCAAATTGGTTATGGCACAAAATTATATCATTTAAATTTTTAAATCTTTATAATTCTTTTTAGAATCTAAATGCAATCGATTCTAAGAAATCTTACAAACTCTTATATCATTTTTTGCCTTTTAAAGTTCTAATTATTTCAATAAGAATTGTAATAATATATATGAGCGATAACTCTTTCGATACATAAAAATGTAGAGGAAAAATTTCTCTCAGTTTTAATTGGATGTAAACATTTTCTCTGAAATATCACCGAGTTAGTGAAGTCACGTAGAAGCAGAGCATGCGCCATGCCACGCGGATTAACGAATACGTGATCCACTTTTCCAACAGAAACAATAAAACTCATATTAATTAACGCACTCTGATCAGGATTGGTTAACATTCATTGATCGTCGCGTCGCGCTAGCGCGCATTTATAACCAAGAGAGCATACGAAGAGGGATTACAGCGTACCCTGATTCTTTGCCCCCGTCTATCATTACTTTCCATAGATATTTAAACGTTTTTCTTTTAATAAGTAATATTCTCAAAATAAGATTATTATCAGTTTTAAAATGTATAATGACTAGTAATTAAACAAGAGATATTTAATTCTCTTTTTACTTTTTGCGCATAGTGAAATTCTGTGCGTAAATCTGTCTATTTGTCTCTGGTAAATCGAAAGCTTATCTTGGAAATAGTAAAACAGAGATTAACGATGCTAAGATCCTAAACAAGCTACTCATTCGTAATGTACGCAACTATCTCTTCGTTTGACGTACTAATTTCTAGATCAAGTTTTGCTTGCTAATCTAACTAAACAGCTAAAAAATTGGCAAACTCGGCGAGGTGCATAACTAACTGTGAAATCTACTGTGAGACCTATATAAATAAATGACTGAGACAGAGAGAGAGAAAACTGATAAGCTGTATGTCTACAAAATCCCTTCTTTTATGTATAAAAATGCAACCTATTTAAAGTACAATATTTGATGAACCGGAACAAAATGAGAAAACAAGAAAGATGATTACAAAAATGAGAAAACGAGAGAAAGAAGGGACGTCATAACGAAATCAAACGAAACAGACGTAAAAGAGGAAGGATGACAAGATACATATATATATATATATATATATGCAACTGCATGACATTAATTTGTGGTAATCAATAGAAACTAGAATATACTGTTAAACAAAGTCCAGTAAAACAAGAAGAAAAAGAGAAATAGAAAAGAAGAGATATGGCAAGAAATGCTACAATTATTGGCCACTTGCTTGCTGATACTTTTACTAACCTACCCGATGACACTCTCTCGGCGGCAGATAATACGTATACTCGTGTACTGGTATCATCCTCTTCTCATCTCACCGTATATCGTCGTGGCGGCGATCGCTCGTAGTGACATTACATTTTTTGGCAGTTATGGTTCGCGATCTTTCTAACATAGCATAATCCTCGACGCGAATAATTTTATTGCTCTCTTTTACAAGGAGAATACAACGGGGGATACGTTTCTGTATCTGCTTAATCGTGGATCTCCCGTCGATCGTGTTCACGCCTTATCACGCTCATCTACGACACTCCCTTTCCTTCATTAGAATTTAGATTCCGCGCACAAGTATCTCCTCCCCAAGCTGCTCTATGCGTGTCGAGAAGGTTCGAACTTCGCCTTTTCTTACCCCTCTTTTTCTTTTGTAGTCTGGTGAAGCGAAGTGTGGCAGTCGAGAAAGAGGAGACTAAAGAAGAGTAAAGGAAGGGGAGAGACACACAGAGAGAGAGAGAGAGAGGAGAAGGAGAGAAGAGGTGCCTTGCGCCAACCCTTTGGCAGGGCGTGGAAGGAAACAAGTCACGCACGAACACCTTGAAGTGTCTCATTCTCTCTCTCTCTCTCTCTCTCTCTCTCTCTCTCCCCCTCCTTACAATGGGCTTTGTTCGTTCTCTCGACGTCCTGAATCAGGCTCAAACAGAAAATCACTTTATACCTGGTGCTACAAGTTAAGAGCTAATTGTTCTGTATGCGCGCGCCATATGGGCTCGTCTGTTGTCGAGGGAACAATTCGATTTCTGCGCGGGAGGTATAGTTAAACGTTCATAAATATACAAGGGTTATTTCGATAATAACTATGCTTTGATCTCTCCGTGTACACGGTGAGGCATTTAAATGTGAACACCTGCGTATCGCCGTTGATTATAAATATAAATGTTTATAAAAAACTGCTCAGGAAAAAATTACAATACTTGAAGAGAGAGGTAATTAAAGTCGATAGGATAATCATAACGAAAGATACAATAGTTTTTAAGAATCATTCTTTTGCCTAAAAACAGAATTATAAAATTATAAAGAGAATACACGCTCGATTATTGAAACGAATGCAATAAATGATATGACAATTTCAAGTCAATCGAGAGAAATCTGCTATTAAGTAATATATAAAACAATAGAACTAAAGCATCCCGTAGAGTTCTACGTCATCGTTGCGTTTCCACGGTATTAAAGCGCAAATTTATTAAAATTAAAAGAAAATGATATCGTGATAGTTTCAGTTTCCGCTCTTGGAAATACGCGGAATCGATTGCTTGTTGTTTAAATCGCCATTCAGCGTGTCGAGCACGAATCGTGCGTCGCACGAAAATCGCTTCAGAGTGCGACTTTCTACGATCTCAGCAATTTCCACTCGCGTTCTTGCCGGCACGACAATCGACGGCAGCAACCGTGGCCTTTGAAGCGAGCAACAGGGTCGATCGTTACGATCTAATTGCTCGGTACGAAGGAATCGATTCTCAAAGAGGAGTTTGAGGTGGCTAGTCGGAAGAGTGAAGAAAGAGAAAGGAGACAGAGACAGAGACAGAGAGGGAGAGAGAGAGAGGGGGGGGGAGAAAAATCCACGCATTTCCTCTGATGAATACGATGCTATTTTTTTACCTGTTCTCGAGCTCTTATCTCTCCAACACTTCTCCTCGACAGAATCCGATAAAAATCGATGAACGATGAACGATAATTCAAAGACGTCGGTTGGTTAATAATATCGTTAGCTTAGTAAAGAGGTGTGTGCGCTATTATATTCCATGCTGCGGTAAGGAACGAACGGTATTAATCCGCTTTGAAAGTCGTTAGAGAGTTAAGGTCCTTCGTGCATTAACTCGGGAATAACGTTTGCAAAAGTCGGACGTGTCACGCCGGAAACTCGCTCGTACGGTTTCGTATATAGTTCCCGCTCCGTGGACATTGTAGACAAACTCGTTATCGGAGAGCCAATTAAACATACGCGCGTGTGTACCGGTTCGCGCGTATGTGTGGCATGGGTGTGTACATAAATGTTTGTGATAGTACGCGCACACACGGTGCACAATGTACTATGCATACGCGCCGTTCGACCAGATCTAACGGTCCATAATCTAGGTCACTCCAAGATGATTCTCATCGCCGTTTTATGTATATGGTGTCCTGGCTCTATTAAGCGACTTCTATTCACGGATTCCTTAATCTCAAATTAACAGAGTAGCATTTTTTATCACTTGAAACCGATTGATTTGTACGTACAGATCTTCGTTAAGAAACTGTTATCGAGAGAACCGTAGAGAAAAATTGGCTCGTCAGATCTGGAATGCCCTATATACATATTCGTGACTTTTTCTAGTTTAACAAAAGCATTACCCTACTTTCAGGATTCTGATAAAAAGATAAAAGGGAAGAAGAGAGAAAAAGAGAAAGATTGGGAGAGGAAAAGCAACGAAAAATAGTGCACACACACACACACATATATATATATATATATATATATATATATACACGCGTATTTGTGTAAGAGCCAAGGATATAATTGTGATGAACAAGAAAACAGACGAAGAGAGAAAGGCAAAGAAGGAAGATAAAGAGAGGAAAAAGACAAGTGTGAAAGCGATCGATATGACGATAAAAGTAACGAATCCTGTTAACTGTCGTGGAAAAATGATACGAATGGCAACGTGAAAATCCTACCGATGTAAACGATACTCTACGTTTATAATTAATGTTTCATATTAATATAAACAGAGCGAATGAGAAATCTCTCTGACACCACCAAGAAACTACGAAACTCGTAACTTTGATGGCGAGTTACAATCACGATACAATCGCGAACGATTGGTAGACAATCTTTCCTTTTACTCTTACTTTCGACGAGATAACGCAACATTTCGCGCACTTTACAATGTACATTTTAGAATGTCCTAATTCTATATAAGAATGTGGAGAGAGAATGCAAGCGGCTTTCGATATTATGAAAATTTCTTTAATGATTTATGCAAATAAAAGCTTTCATCAGAATTGGAATTATTTTATGGAATTAACCAACTGAGACGTTTCAAGAGAGAGAGAGAGAGAAAGAGAGAGTACTGTTCATAAAGTTAGAGGTTTAGCTTTCTAATAGTTATCATTAATGTGACCTGACTGTATAATATATATGGGAAATACTAAAGGGATTGAGGAGAAAAGCAAATCGTAAGCCGCATAACAAAGAATACACAGAACGCAGAACAATAAGCGCGCGTTACAATATTGCGAAGGAGAGATTTGAATACGCGGCGGTCAAGAGGCGCGTATGATAATCAGCGGAGTAATTTAAGCTACAGGCGTATTCGTTTGCATGTAATTGGTTCTAGAATTCGAGCCGAGGGGGACAACACCTCCTGGACTCGTCGGCGTTTTCGCCGGAGCAGCAACTTTGCGCGGACGACCCGTTGCCTTTCTCTCTTTACCTGAATTTCGAGTCAAGGGTCTCTTGGCAATTAGGAGGGAACTCACGAGAGTTAATGCACCGCGTCCCGATGGTCACCGATGATCCGTCGCTCGTGGCCGCACCTGGTGGTCCACCAGCATGATTTTACCAGCAGGCCCGGCGACCGAGAATCGTACCTGCATCCTTGAAAAAAAGAGATAACAGGGGTTCTCAGGTGAAACCACTTTGGTGGTGCCTCGGAGTCTTCTAAGTGTCGCGTTGCCGTCGCCGCCGCCCTTTCCTTTTTTCGCCATGGAAAGCTCTCGCGGAAAAAATCACACACTCGATGGATGAGTCGCGTACCGCGAACTTTGGACGATGTAGGTCAAGTTTTATGCAAAATTATCACATGATAATCGTGATTCGCGGAAAAAGAGCATTGACGATCGACGCGCCGTAGGAAATGTTTTACAATTTCAACAAAAAGAGCATGGCTCTATATATACATATACATATGGAGAGAGAGAGAGAAAGAGAGAGAAAGAAACAAAGAGAAATAGAGAGAAAGAGAAGCGAGATGCTAAATAAAGTGGCGACGCTGGACTAATGAACGAGTAATAAACACATTGAACGCTAATCAACTACTCAATATACGGCGCGTATATTTAACAGTAACGCGAAAACAATAGCACCAACGCAAGCGATATATTTGTTCTCTATACCATTTCGCTTGCACTACTAGACACATAAGTGTGCTGCGTTTCGCCAATACCAAGTTACGAAGAAAGATTCGCAGATCAAGTAAAATAATTTTTTTTAGCTACAAGCGATATTACTACACAGCGATTGACCGTGGCGACTTGTCGCGTATCCCCTATCGTTTACAGTCACACAAACGTTCTCTCACTACTTTTCGTTAGTCTCTCACCGGACAAAAACTAACAAATCGTACTAAAAACTTACGATCGCAGCACGCATTGCAAACTAATCAGCGTTCTACAAGGAATATTCGTTAAAATATTACTATGTACTAATGACCCTATTTCGAGAACCCACCTCTTCGTCTTCTTCTGGCAATTGTTCAACTCAACATACATATTGATGTGTGTGTGTGTGTGTGTGTGTGTGTATGCGGTAAAAATTACACTGCGGAAAATTGTATCTAGCACAAACTACTCCATTAAGAAAATCTATAATAAAAAGATAAAGGAAGGCTCCTAAAACAATCCATGTTAAAATCGTCAAGAAATTCAGGAAAGGGAGGCAAAGAGACGTGTTGCGGAAATTTGTATATTAAAGGTCGAATGTGCTCACATTGCCAAATCCCTTAGACGCGTAAAGCGTTGTTTGGATATGCGTGTAACGTAATGCAAGCACAATGGAATCAATAACCGTAACAAAGTTACCGTGGCGTGAAACGGGCCACAATCGAGGAAATCGCGCCGAAAATCGCGATCCAACATCCGGCCGGGGAATAAACGAGGGACCTCGGCGTTTCCCGGAGATGGAAAATCGGGGTCATCCGGGAGATTTTCCCGGACTCGCCGTCGGCGCAAGGTTGGAGGAGGCGAATAATGCACGTGGAGCGGCGAACCCACGCGCGCTGCCTACGCGGCCAGTTATTCCCGGTGGTGGTGAAGGAGGTGCGGAAGGGGTTCGACCGCACCACCGCCGGGCGACCGGTCGGGTCGATACTCCTCCAGGATCGAGGAAATTCCAGCCCGTAACTTGGCTAATCCTGCTCCGGCAACTGAAGGAACACCTCCGGCCTCCCGCGGTAGTGTCCGTCAAACGCCAAGAGGCCTCCCTCCCCCCCCGAAATTAACTAACACGAGACGTCACGTCTCGTGACTACCTTCTTCCTTCCCCCACGCCGATCTTGTGAGAACCAACGCGATCGTTCTGACTGCAATTATTTATAATGATTGAACATTCTAATAACGACGAGTCTATCTCGCAAACAGTGTTTCCCAATCGTTAGCGACGTTAAACATCTCCGATTGGTGTCAATGAATATTAATTAAACTTTTGATCAAAATAAATAAGAAAATTAACAGAAAGGCTCTTATTTATAGTGTATGAAGATGAAGAGAAATTCTCGCGAGAGGAGAAAATGGAAACAGTATTAAGTTAAGTCGTTGTAAAACTGAATGAAAGTGAGATGAGCCAAGTTTTTGAAGGAATACCTGCACTAAACCTTTTATTAAACATTAAATTGCCTTATCGGCAAATTTCCGAGTGATAAAATTCCATGTGCATCCAATGACGTTGGCCATCTCCCCGTTATAGTTCCTGCTTAACTGATCTCATAAACTTGTAAACGACATAAGCGTGTCCCGCTGATATTGTTTTATATAAAGAAAAAATTTCATTATCTCTAATATTGAGATCGAAGATGACTCGAGCATAATGAGATTCCCAACCCGGTTATTAGTTGGTCGCAGACTACGTGAAGCGTCTTTTCGCAAGCGTTTAATAACTACTTCAATATGCTCGCGCATGTTGATAAAAGCTGAATATTCTCCACTGAGAACTTTTCAAGATTTTTTTGTACGATACAGCATACATCCCGCATTCGGACGATTAAAATTTATAACGTTTATACATATGCCATTAATTCAAAAGCTCGTTACCGCTAATTTGCGAGCCATTCGATGAAATATTCAATTTAACAAAATGAACGAATATAATTAAATAGCACCGAGGGTAATTCAAAATTCACGATAACCGTGCAGGTGCTTTATCGCACAGAGAAATTTATCGTGGCGCGGCCATCAGTGGATCATCAGTGGCATGACAAATTGTATCCTATTGAACATTTTCAATTGCAACGTAACATCGCGGATTGCATTGTGACCATCATATGACCATCACTCATTTTTTGCGTCCCTTTTAGCTTCCCCGCAAAGTCACACAGTCGACGCGGTAAAATAAAAACAGCAAATTTCAGTGGCAAAAAGGAGCCGAGAGTTTCGCAGGCCCTCGTAAGGGATTTTCAAATATGACGAACATGAGGTCGGCAGCGGATTGAGAACCACCTGCGGATCTGCCTGATTCCGTACCACCCTGCGGCCCGACCACCGACAGCACCCTCTCGCAACCGCTTTCCCTTCCTCCCTAGGCAACAAAACGTTTTCATTCTCCCCGTTGGCGGCATACCTCCTTGCAAGGAGGAGGCAAATACACATAAACGCGCGCACATACATACACGTATAATGCACAGCCGCGAACGAACCGCCATGCAAAAGGGAATGGCGACTGTATTGCAGATCTGTAATACTCCTACCCCTTCTGAGAGAACAGCGGGCGAACTCGGTTGCTACCTCTCCGCCCCCTTCGTTCGAACCACCACCGCCGCTGCCGCCGCCGCTGCTGCTGCTGCCGCCGCCGCCGCCGCCGCCGCCGCCGTCGTCGACACCGCCTTTCCACCCCTATCCCCTCTGACGAAGCTGACTTCCTGGTCAATAACCTCGGCGGCGTGTATGCGACATAATCGTCAAACGTTCGCGATCGGGATAAATGTGTCGCGTTCGGAAACACACCCCCTTCCTCGCCGCCCTTTTCTCGCCACGTGGCGTTAAATCCTTCACTCTCCGAAAGTAAGACGATGCTCGTTCGCACCATCATTTACGTTGCGCGGCGGAAGAAAACTGCGTAATATTTTATTAACAGTCAGTCCTTCTTTCTCCGGAGATTGTGAAATCTTTAGGCAAACTCGACATTAGAGTTTACGTAGATACAGCGGAAATTTGCGTCTCACTTTGTAAAACTGTCAGTTGAATAAAGGCGGGAGAATCATTCTCGCACGCTCTGTGGAAACGGAAATCTGAATTCGAAATGAACATGCGGTAGTTTCAGCGGCCACCGCCGCGCGTTTCCGTATTTTTATCGCGCGACGTGCAGTAAGGACCTTTCCTCAAAACTTGGTAATATCGTGCTACGCGAGGAGATAATAAAACGCCTTCCCGCAAAGTGAGCTTTCAGAAGTTTGCGTTGTACATCCGGAAAGTTCCCTTATTTATGTCTGTCTCTTATTAATTATTATGGAATGTAAGTACGAAGTTAATACGAACTTGCTGCGAGCTAACTCGTAGCAAAGTGCTGGGAAGGGCTTTATGCAAGATAAATACTTCTTAATTTTTATTTCGAGGCACGCTGTCGTGTTTTGCAAATCCGATAAAATATTTTGGAGATTACTATTGCCCTCTCTCTCCTCCTCTCGATTGGTGTTTCGCTTATCCTAAATTATGGATGCAAGTAAACTAGCCATGCGTCAATAAACTAATAAATATATGTTATATAAAAAATATACAAATAAAATTGATCGATCGGAAATACGATACGCTGATGAGAAAAATTTGTACTGGGCGCTGTTGAGTGTGTGAACGAGTCGAGGGATATTTATCCGGGATATTTAACGCGAACGCCGAGTCGGCGGCGCACAATAAATTCAAAGGTATCTATAAACTCGGCTGCAAAGTGATGCCATCTGTGGCACTTGGCGCGAAACTCGTCTTAAAAATCATCCCCCTGAGATCAATACGCCGTAGGGGTAGACAGCGGGTCTGTGAACAACTGTGTGTAGCGGCTCCGGGAATCCGGCGCGTTTAATCTTTCCGGGCAATCGAAGACGAGAGAGCGCGCAACGGCAGGTGAAATATCACTCGCTCATTCCGTTATTTATTAAATTAAACAGTCCGCTAGGACAAACTCCCTTGGAGCGACGATCGTCACGCCAACTTTTCACGTGGAGAACGCCGGCCGCGTTGAATTATTGCCACGTCGTGAACGCCGTTCGTGTTCCCGGAGCTCGATATTTTATCGCTTCTGCCAAGATTAAAAAGTTGCAGGCAGTTGCAATAGAGAGTGCTTTCGGCATATCGTGGCGTTCGGGCGTCAAGTTTTAGTACGTCGCACATGTATTATGGAGCGACACGACTTATCGACGCGAATAGGGTATATAACGGCGGGGCAGTGGAGTTAGGACACGAGAATATACCGTAAATCTCGTGCCTTGGCTCCGCCGGATATTAGATATTTAGTACAAAGTCTATCGGAATCTGATCAGCCGATTCAGGGCACACGTATAACGAACATTTTCCAAAGTGTCGGAGCTTACACGGCGAGCAAACAGCGAACTCGACATCACCTACATCTACTCTCTCTCTCTCTCTCTCTCTCTCTCTCTCTCTGTGTGTGTGTGTGTGTGTGTGTATGTATATGATAGAGGATGTATCACAGTACAGTTCCGTACAACACTTTAGTTTAATATGAAAGAAAACGTTATTGTTTACCGCCGAATTATAGAATATTATTTTTGACCATTCTCGTAAATATTAATTAACGCTAATCACGATTTAACAGATTTGCCGTTTCTACCTGAAAATAGAACTGGGACGGGACAGAGGAGATTGATTAAATCTCAATTAACTTTAACGAAAATTTATGAGAACCGGCCACGTCGAATAAACGAGGTCATACGATTTTCGAGCGTTACTCGCGAGCCTTTAAGTCTCTTTAATTACGAAAACAGATTAAATGCGAAGGGAAGGTTACGCAATCAACGATCGATTAACGGTCGCTTTGGAGGAAATGCCATTTCTTTGCGGATGTCGCCGTTAATTTAATAAGAAAATGAAATTCAATCTTTTCATCGTGTTTCCTTATTACAACGAATCGATTGAATTGTCGAAAAAACGAGAGATATTTTTAGATGCAATTATGTTACCCCATCTACGGCGGAAACCGTAAAAAAAAAAACATGGCAGCGATCGAACAAGCCCGTCAGTGAAGACCCACGTGTATTCGGGTCAGGCATTTAGTTTACCAGCAAGGTTTTGCAAAGGTTTCCACGCGAGTGTCTTCTTTGTGGCTTCTAATGACATAATTCGATTTCCGCTGTGCCGCATTAAATCCATATTCGGCGATGTTGCGCACGGTCGCGCGCGCGCCTTTCGAGCTACTCTTTCTCTCTCACATATTCACTCACTCGTTCTTTCAAAGAGTCTCGCAAAGAAAACGCCTCGCACAGACGTAGCCTTTCACCGAACGGACACATTCAAGCAAATCTCGTCTATGCCAATCTCGTTATCATCGCCGATCCGCCAATCCACCGATTGTATTTCCGATAGGTTTCACAAACGATTGTCGTCACGCTTTCGCCCACGACGAAAATTTAGTTCGCGGCAAAAGTAGGGCGTGCACGTTTCGTTCGATCGTTCCGTTCCTCTTGATTTGCGACCGTCGAAGGCGGAGGTAAACTTCGCGGAATTAATTAGCGCGATCCGATACGCGCGAAAAGTGGCCTCGATGTTTCTCGTCTCTCTGACGCGGCCGACTCTTCGACTGTCATTATTTCAACAATAAAGAAGAGCTTTCTCGCGGGTAGACTCCTCGACGCGATAGAAGGCTACAACGAATCTCGTTTATGGGGGGAGGGGTGCGAAGTCGGCGGCCATTGCTCTGGCTCCGAGATAGCTTTTGTGCTTTTTGTTCGGCCCCGAGTCTTTCATCGCGCCATCCCTTCGCGCGCACAAAAGAACTCGGGTAAATACGAAAAACGCCACGTAGGCACGTCCTCGTTGCTCACTTTCGAATCCGAAAAATCTCTTATCGATGACGACGTCGCCACTTTAGGGCCGCCAGAACCCGCGATGACGTGTGATTGCGAGATGAACAAGACCATTCAACACAAAAATAATAAAAAATGAAATAAGAGGGAATAATATGTTTTCTTGTGTCGTTTTACGGATAATCTCCAATCACGCGCAATATTATTCGGCGATATCTAGCGATTTAATGGTAGGAAAGTGAGAGAAATGGAGACGCAATCGCGATTTTTCTCGTTCATGACTGCTCCCCAACTGATTAAACGCAGATCATAATAGTCCTCGTAACTATTGTTGCTATTGGCACACGAAACGCGACTCGGTTTAATATTGACAGCCGCGGTAGCAACGAGAAACTTGATGGCCCGGAGGGTAGACGGTTTGTAAGAGAGGATAGGAGGAGTACACTAGGTAAGCGGCTTATTGCGAGCGACGTCGCCGGGATTTTCGGTAACGACACTGCATGGCTGTCGTGTCGACTTTTGGACGATAATGCACCGTCGTCCTTGTTGCCCTTTCCCGTCTTTCATTAAAAACTCTGCGTCACGTCAAGTCGCGACGTAAGACACGCTCGCGGAAATTTGACATATTTCAAAGAATATCGATAAAACGGGCAGATACAGCAGATACATTGATCAATATTCAAAGAATTGTTAAGTAATCATCTGAAATAATTTTTAGTTGATCGATTGATTCAATTAGTCTGGAAAATTGATCAGTTTATTGTTTATTTGCTATTGTTGTAAACATGTATTTTGCATAGGTTTGCGAATTATTAAATATCGTATAATTGTTGCAAACGTTTAACTAATATAGATACGTATAATAATCTCATTCAGTCAGGCAATATAATAGATAATAAAATAAATAAAAAATAATAATAAAACTCTAAATCCATATATTCATCGTCAAGCCTTCCGATAATTGTCTATTTGATAGTTTTAAGATTATATTAAAGTAAATTCTTTAACATTTACGTCTTTCCAAGACTCCAAGAAATTTCTTTTACATCTGTTTTAGCTAATAACGTTGTCCGAATGGAAACCGGCTATTCATCTGGACAATCGCTACAGACTGATGAGACATGAACCGATGCTAGATGCCTACGGCAACGAGACTACAAAAATTGGAGAAGATTCTTAATCGAGAAGAGACAGAAAAAATAATCGCAAATTTAATTGCTTCGAATTTAAATACGTGCAATTATTGTAATGCATTACAACGACGCTAACGACATGAATGATGATGACGGGAGGGAGAGTTTCTTAAAGAATTAATAAAGTGAGATTTAATTTATTAGGGTGTTCGTTCGAGAGATGCGCGAATATTATTTGCAGACGACGTCGATCGAGCGCGGTGCCACGTGAGTCGTCTCTCTGGCTACCGTCGAGTTTGTTTACGAATCGATCCAACTCTACCCCTCGCTGCCCCGTTCCCACTTCGCGGAAGATACGTTGCAAAAATACTGCATACCATTTCCAGAAACTACCACTACGGATTTTAGCAGCCGTTTGCGTTAAATCGGATAGAACGTGTTTAACGGATAACTGCGCGAACAGTAGTCCCCTGCGCGCGCACACGGGGATGTGTGACATTTATATTAGTAGTATTTAAACTGACATATTTACACGCATAACATGACTCTTGCCTTTCGTATTCCGCGACTCACACGCCTACGCGCGCGCGCGCGTATACATCCCATACCGTCTCGTTTCCGGCGCATTATATTTTAATGAAGATTCCTCGATGAAATCTGTACTCACTTGGTTTCGAAATTAAGAGTGGAAAATGAGAATTTCGCATCCGTGAAAAAGTCGCATAATGAGCTATTTGTTATCTCTCAAAAAATAACGACGTCGCTCGCAGTTTCTAGTACATGTACATGTATTAGAGGAACGGTTGTGTGCGATATCCGCTTTCTAATGGTTCCGAGGTTCGATATACATCAGCGACTCTCTACGGCAAGAGCCGAGAGCAAGGGAGGGAAGGTGCGAAGTACGGTTCGAGAATCGGATCTCCGCTACGGTAACCGCCGTGCGGTAATAGAAGCCTGGTGGTCTGGGCCAGGTGGTAGCTCTCGCGCAGATCCAGTCTCGCAGACCCCTTCTGCTCCCTTTCTCGAACCCCATGCACGGCGGCGGCGGCGGCGGCGGCGGCCACGCGACAGCTGTTGATCGTCGTCCCGTAATAATACGAACGAAACCGTACTGCCGCGCGCGTGTTAGACGAGATCGGTACGGAGACTGCATCGACTCAGACTGCGTCATCTAATGACTCTAATGCGCGCACGGGCGGGGTCAATTCAATTAACGGCTCAAATCCTTCCCTGTCGGGCCGTTCACCGCTCTCGATCTTCGCTGCGATGCCTGCGATCAGCGACACTTGCGAGGAGAGGCCTGGAGGAAAAGCCAGCCGGTGCTGGCGCCATAGCGCGGTTCGCATCATCATCGGTTCGACACAAAGAGCCCATTCAACAACGTACAACGATCCTGCTCCGGGGAGTGTAGGCCAACAGGCCGCTCGCTCGCTTGCTTGCCCGGTTTGTCTGCCTACTCCTCGCGCACTCCACGGCCTTCGACAGATGCGGCGGCGCAATGTGCTCGGCACGGACGGCATTTCCACGGAACTCGTTGTGTCGCTTTTTCTTTCGGGGCGCGACTAAATTACGACGATGAAGAACGTTCACGTTTCAGACACATTAATAGACGTAATAATATAATTGGCGATTCGATAACGACGTTGGTAGCTTTTAATCCTCCAACTATTTATGTCTGAGATTTCCTCGAAATTATCGAGCAATAAGAGATAATGCAGCGCAGTTGCGATATGTTCCTCGAATTTGTCAACTTTGCGTAAACAAAAATAAAATAACGATTGTAAATTAATACACACACGCGCGCGCACAGAGAAAGAGAGAGAGAGAGAGCGAGAGAACGAAACGGATTAAACGATTAGTCACGCAAAGTTTTTAATTCTAGCTGAACTTTTCGAGATAATTTACTGCGGTGCAGCGCATTCACTCGCAAATACATTTGTAGAAAGCGAGAGCGGAAAAAGAACGAGAGACTCGGATGAAAAAGGTGCGCCCGAGAGCGAGAAAGTAGCTGATTTGGCGATGCAGACTTGGACATGTTAGATGTAGACGATGTTGGCTTTCCAACAACAGTGCTGGATAGAATCATGGTTGTGTTGCGCAAGTTACGTACCACGCAGAAAACGACATGACAAATAGTCGGAAAAGCGCGTCTCGTAACGTATCGCGTAACACTATCGCATAATTCTGCGTGTCAAGTTGGCAGAATGCTTGGCTTTCTCCTCTAATCTGCTGGCTCAGCTTAATTATTTGGTAAACTAACATTAATCAACGACGTTGTTTCGTTCGATGTAGCTATATGCGCAGGATATGAAGATGCATTTCTGTTTCCCTTTAATGGTGCACTCGATTTGATATACAATGATTTCCCTCGGAGTCGTCGCGGTTTCGTCTGGCAGACACGATTAGACACTTTCCGAAGCAACTGTACGTTTCCTGCACCGGAAGAGACCGTGCCAGCTGTTAAACGCAGCAGGTTGTATGACGGTTTTCGTGTCCGTGTCCGAGAGAGAGAGAGAGAGAGAGAGAGAGAGAGAGAGACTTTCGTATTCCAGAAACATTCGTAAATTTCATTTGGATTCGACAATCTTCTCTCGATCAAACTATCATAGCGCCCTAGTCTTTCTTTCCTTTTCCATTGCACAAAAATCTCCCAAAATTTTATACAGCATTACAAAAAAATATTTAATGGAATTGTATTTAAGAAAAACTATATTATTGAAGATATTAATGATGATTGTAAGTATTAGATATTTTTCTATTTCATGACTCTTTTTACAAAAAGTATTAACAATTTGCAACGCAATGCAATGCGACTGTATTTTTGCGATCGGAAAGAAAAGCGGCGGAGAACGCCTGGCGAAACGCGCCTCGGCAGGGCGATAAATCTATTTCGCATTCGTCATCTTTAAATAAAATGCATCTCGTGCCAGCGTGTATAGAAAGAAGTTTTGCACGTATCCCCAACGCGGTGAGAGAGCAGCTGTTCCCGCACACCTGGCAAAGATTTTGGAGCCCATGGGACCACGGGTCGGCTATTCGGAATTCTTTCAGAACCCACTGCGGATTTTATATGTTATATGCGCCGAGCTTTCAACAAGGAATCACGATATATGTATATACGCGATATTTATTCGTTTGAAATGCATAAATCCGCGTTATCGCATGCAAAAAGTTAAATGTATCGCTCCTGTTTATAGTGACAATTCGATATAATAACACGATACAATTGTCATTACAACTCGTTACATTGTATTGCTCATTGCTTATGAAACCACTTAAGTCTACAGAGTAATTTATACAAATGGAATTAAAATTCCATATCGTTGATTTTCTCGAAGATTATTTTGGACGAATTTGAATTCGCTGCAAAGATCAATAACTTGCACCGCGAACCGTGGTGTAAGAGGAACGAGGAAGGATTCAGGAATTATTCACGCAGAGCATAAATAATACGCATTACTGCGGTAATTGAGAAGACTTCATAAACGGAAATCCGTATCCGTAATTTCGATGTATTCGCGCGGACGTAATCCATATTAGAGAGAAGTGAATAATTGAGCACACGTGGCAGTTAAGTATCAATGAGGAATCGAATTAACGATAATTATGCATAGAGCAAGATCGTGATCGGATTCATGAATATTTCTTAGCGATGATATTATGAAAACTTCCTGCTTATATTCTTCAAGATTGATTACCAAATTAAGACTGTCGGTACTGATTCGCGGTAAAGGATAATTGTTGTTTATGCAATAAAATAAGAAATAGAGTCGATTAAAATTTAATGTAAAAAAGATGAATTAAATAAAATCGATAAGACATTCAAGTTTGACCGACTGAGTCATTACTTCTTGTAATATTTCTAATTCAATGATCGTGAAACACGTTTGTTCATAACATTTTACATGTTACACAAGTTTTAAGTATAAGCTTGGATTACAGTAATCTTTTTTTCATGGATAGTAGTAGTCTGCACTGAGAGAAACAAAGTGAAATCTCATTATTCTAAGGTATCGGTTCTCGCGAAAAAGAAAGACAGGAAGGACGAACCAAGAGACGCTGAATAAAAGAGAAATCGGCGAGAAGCGGGGAGCGTCTCTCGCATGTAGAATCGGACAGAGAGATGAGAAAGGCAGAAAAAGAGAAAAAGTGAGGATAGAGACGGAAAGAGGCTGGCGCGTTGCGCGGAGAAGCAAATAAAGAAGCAAAAATCGAGCGAGGTGAAGGAATGCTCGACCTTGGCGTCTCGTTCGCGAGGACTATGGCACCTTCTCAATCAGAGGCCAGATGAAATCAAGAGAGAAAGAGAAAAAGAACAACAGCATCGCAGCGAATCTCATTGGCGCGCATTTTATGCCTTTCGTGCATCCTGTGATCGTTAAGACTCAATTTCGGCCCGACGACTTTTTGAATTAATCTTAATCATTTTACATTTACACAAATATACTTTTCCTTTCTGTCGCAGCACATTTATAAAAAGCGATAGTAAACTTTTCAATCCGGCTCATTTGGCACTCGAAAGTTATAACGAATAACGCAGTTAAATTTGCGATACCGTAACGTATCGCATTCTCATTTACATTTTATCACTCAACATGAAGCAAGGATTGTTTTTTATATTATGAAACGCGACGAGTTAATTAAAGCCGGTTAATGCAACTCGAATGAATTTTTACGGAAGGAGCAATATGTTTACATGGAGTAGTCGGTTGTTTTTCAGTATTATATACACGAGACTCATAATCGCACGGGATCGGTGCCGTCGAAACCGATGTAATTTCCGCGCGGACCCGGATTTTCCAACGTCGAAAACACGGTAGGCTTCGTGGCTCGCGCAGCGAGAAATTTTACAGGATTTAACGCTGCCGATGGAAAATATCGCACGCGCTCGGCGCGTGGGAAGCGGATCGCGAGCAACCGGGCGAGACGCGTGACGAAATACAGAACGTAACGCGACACATATTTATGTGCGTGCACCCGTCGCTTTTAACCGGCCATATGCATCGCTCCACGAACTAATCTCTTTCTCTCGCAAGTGGGACGCGGGGAAAAACGCGTCGCCTCATAAATCATTCGGCGTACACGAAACGATATCGGGGCGAAATCGCGCTCCACGCGCACGCGGCTCCTCTCCCCCCGCAGCCGCCCAGTTCGCTCGTTAAAACGGGACGTTTTGCAGACAGGACAAATGCCGCGCGTCGAAGCTCAAGAGGGAAAAAAAGGAGCGAAAGGTGTACACCGGTGGCCAAAAACTGGCTTTTCTCGAAGAACAACCAATCGCACGTCCCGCTTTACCCCTTCGCCGTCCGCTGCGAATCAAAAACGTTGAGCTCCAGCCCAGCGCGCGAAGGCACCCAATTGTCGTTAGCGACTCCAAGAGTGCAATTCAGGAAGAACGGAGAAGAGAATCGTACACACAGTCATTCGTCATTGAAAAATATGTTTGCCAAGTGATTTTCGACGAGTAATCAGAATGGCAATTTTCCGATTGGCGGTGCAGCTCATAATCTATGCAATAACGCGAGGGACACTTACCAACCTCAATATTGCCGATATTAAAATACTATTAATTGTTAATGCTGCCAAGAGTAAATTAATAATTATTCATACATTCTTAATCCGGGTCGCTACGTATCGTTCCGCGTTATTAAAATTCGATCGCGTGCTTCGAAACGTAGAAGAGTAAACGAGATCGAGCGAAAAAAAGACGTGTCTGGCTATTTCCCAAGTAAACAAGAATGCGAGAAACGCGAGAGAACTTTGCAGTACGAAATAGTGCTCGTCACGTGATTGCATAATATCGATCGCGAAGCTGCTCCGAGTACAAGATTGTGGAACGTTGTGTGTGCAGGTTGCCGAGCAAGCCGTCGGAGTAATTCGATGCTCGGCAAAGGTAACCCCCATCGCGAGTCACGTTTCCAAGTGGCATTACGCAAGAGGCACGGTCGTCGTCATGACAGCTTTATGATCGATAAAACGGATTCGATCAAATAAGAATCCCGGCTACGTCGACATATTTCGCTAGACTTGACTGTCAGTCGAATATCAACTGGTCCAGTCGAATAATTTTCCTCGTCTGGATTCCTTTTATAAGGAATTATCAACGCCAGTCAAGTAGAGGTAACGCGTTAGAGAGACGCAGAGAGAGAGAGAGAGAGAGAGAGAGAGAGAAAAAAGAGGAAAAGAGACTACGCGCTCCGTTGAATAACGATAAATCTCTCAATAGTCATTAATCGATCACCGTGAGTTCCGGAGACCGTCGTCTCGGAACGTATAGTTGGATTGGAGAAAAAAAGCTGCTCCTGCGCGTGTGCACACTGACGCAAGGTAAGGCAAATAAACGGTTTGCACGACGTACTATTATTTCTACATATCATATATAATTATTTCTGTGCCATGCGAGCTAACCTTGCAAGGTCTGTAGTTATTTTTACATTTCGGAGCGTATCTTGCAAGGCGAAGATACACTGCTCTTGTAATTCCTGCATATTTATGTTTCTGATATTTCGCCCTCATATCGATTTAAATAATCATGTAATGGATCAATTAACATATCGCATAAAGATCTGCACGTGGGAACATTTCAGCAAGATATTGCGTCAAATTTTGCGTAACCGCATTTTCCGCGTTACTCGCTGAAATCGCACCGCGCGTCGTTAATGAACGACAAAATAGTTTTAGCGGCTCGGCGAGTCGCTTCCAACATTTTACCGACCGCTTGTTACAACTCCAATTAGGCAGGTGTCCTATGACTAAAATGCAATCAGCGAATAACCGCATGATTGTACGTTATATATAACATCGATATATTATATATATATATAATAGTCGATTAAATGACAAAATCTCACATGTTATAGTTTGGCACCTTTGTACATCATCATAAATTTTGCGTGCACGTGCGTAACG
>VBVR01002893.1:0-12791 GCA_011638315.1 Tetramorium parvispinum | reverse complement strand
GTTTTATTTTAAAAAGATAAACATAATTTTTAAAAAATTTATTTTAGCAATAATTTATATCCAAATAAAATTATAATGTGAGTCGTCCTCACTAATTTATATTTTTATATTGTTGATCTTTGAATAATTGTGGTATTAATAATAATAATTTATAAAATAAATATTTTAATATAAAAAATATATTATACAGTAAAATATATATTAATACAAAATTTATTTTTACTAGAACAACATAAGCGTCATAATATATTTGCGGTAATTTATTTAGAAAAGTGAAGGATTATTTGCAGCGTGATTTGTCAAAGAGCCACGAGTGAATAGAAAGTCGTTAAAGGTCATTATTTATGAAACTATCTTTTTACGTCTTGATGCAATTTATAGGAATGCATTATGAACATCTTTCTCATTCTTTAATATTATAAATAAATCTCTAAGTTATTTAAACACAAATAAAATTTTTATAAACTTGAACTTAGAAATTAAAATACTGTCTATTTATCTTTAATTCATTTCATTTAATTTCTTTGAGATGTCAGTTTTAAATTTATCTGTCTTAAATTTTTAAGAAGAAATTAATTATGGCTATGCATTTTTCAATTTTCATTTTGTTTATAAGACTTCTTTCTATCGATCTTACCTAGTATGAAGTCTCTCTGTCCCACCAGCCACCTGAATTTCTTCTAATCCACCATTTTCTTAACTCGTCGTAGATTAATATCATGATTGCATACGGCACCTTAAGTAGTCACCACTCTTCAAGGGATACGTCTTCAGGATACGGTCCATGTAGGGCGTATAACAAATTACACAAGCCAGGGCGATTTGAAGAAGCAGGTCTACATTTAGGATCCAATTGCCATACCCTGGCGTAGTAACGAGTTGCGCCGGATCTTGCAGACTAGTACATCCGCCATCTGAACAATCACGATGCTGACAAAGAAGACGGTATGATAGGTGTACTCGAGGTTGCGCTGTTCATAGGTCTATTCCTGTCCGAAACTGTCTTCTAAATCGTTTACTGCTGGGCTGTCCCACTGTGACCTTAGACCTAACAGTCGTTTAAGCAGGAAACCATGCTCTGCCATCATTACAAAATACGTGAAGAAACCCGCACACGGTTCAATTATGCCGATTTGACCGTATGCTATGAAAATCAGTTTCCGACTGACTAAATGGTCACTTTGGGGTATCCTGGGCTTCCTAAAATATTCAAGAAAATAGAAATGAAATGGGACTAGATATTTAAATATTTTAGTTTGTTTAATATTCTACTTTACACATCTTTATAACCGAATTTTGAACTAAATTCTAACTAATTTAGCTAAATTTATTTTTTAATTAAATAAAAAATTAGAGTTTCATCACTTAAATTATTTTTTTGTAAAGAATTTTAATTTTTTAAACATTTATAATTTAAAGATTGCTAATTCCTTGATATTGAAATAACAATTTTTTTTCATAATGTGGCCTTCATGATTTTGTGTGATGTGTATCGTAGTTTTGTATATTTGACACCTTAACATTATATCGGACTCGGATTTTTCGTAAACCAAGAAAACCGCCGGCCACAGTTCCCAGATGCATAAGATGCAAATCACACCGACTGGCAGAGGAATTCCGAGAACGATGAATGCTAAGAAAGGTATTATTTCCGGCACGTTGCTCGCCAGTATATGTGATGCTCGACTTGAGATTGTCGAATATCCGCCCTCTTCTATGCCCGTTATTATCGACGCGAAATTATCGTTTAACAATATTAAATCTGCCACTTGCTTGCTCACATTGGATCCTGGCAATCATAATTAAAACTCGAGCATCGATCGTGACAGCAATTGCTCATTTAAATTAGAAAATTCAAGCACGTGAGAGAATTTAAATTTAAATCCTTAACAATATTCTCACTACCTTAAAAGCGACAGGAATATTTATGATGTATCTTTTAAAAATCTTACCGTCGATATATTTCTATATTTTTCTACGAAATATTTTTATAGAAAAATTCAGATTATCACCTGTGATTCCCATAGCGATGCCGATGTCGGCTTTCTTCAAGGCCAGGAATTCATTGACACCATCGCTGGTAACCGCAGTAATCAGATGCAATCGTTAGCAGGTTTCGACGATCTGCAGTTTTTGCACCGGTGTCGTCCTGGCGAACACGATCTCTTATACTGTCTGATGAGCTGGTCTAGTTGTTCAAGTAACATATCTCGCAACTGTGCACCCGTTACTACGATATGTCATTTGGCATTGCTATTGGAATTATCATGATTATCATGGTCAGTAATGATGTCGACGAATTTAGCGATCGCTTTGGCGGTGACGGGATGATCACCAATCATCATGAAGACTTTGATACCATCGCAACGACACTTGTACACAGCATCAGGAACAGTTGTCCGTGGTGGATTCATCATGGCTACTAGACCGAACTATCGATAAAATAGTATACATTTTGTTGATTTAGAAAATGATTGTCAAAGAAAATCCGAGAATTAAACACAAAAATACTTGAATAATAAAAATTTATAAAATATTAGCACAGAAAAATATTGAATTCGATATTTAGGATAGAAAAATTCAATCCTTGAATTATTTTTGAGTATTAAAAAACATTTTTAATTCCAGATATTAAGTTTCATTAGATGTTTCAGGAGGGAAATTTAAAGGATCGGCCTCGAAGTGATAACCCACGGAAAAGACTTCATTTGGGAGTTCAAGATCGGCAAAGCCAAGAACGCGTTCTCCATTGTTCGCCAGAATATAACAAGATTCTGTGTACACTGTCCTTGTCTCTTCGTTTAAAGATTTAGTTTTGTCATCGAACGCTACTGTCAAACAACGTTCGAGGACATGTTCGGGAGTGCCCTTGAAGAATACAAAATACTTGTCGCGAAATAAATGCACATTTGCTTGAAAGTCCGTCGAATTGAAGGGAATCTCCAATATCTAAACATGCATTAAATTCTCTTGTTCAAAATATTAATAATAAATTTTATTTTTATTTTAATAACACACATAGAAAATTATTTTTTAAATTCAGATCTTAAATAAACTTTACATTAAAATAAATGTAAACATATAATTTAGGATAGAATCTTGCAAAATTAAAAATTATAATAGAAATTAATATAATATATTAAATTATATTTAAAATATGAAGGTAATGACTTTTAATTTATTAAATTTATAATTTTAAATTTAAATCTGAATTCTCTGCATTTTCTCTAATCTTTTAATCAGACAACTTATTTAGACAGCTCATTTACCTTGATATAGTCCTTTCTGAAGGAATCAGCTCCTTCCTTTACGAGGACCTCCATGCATCTCAGTAAAGCCGCATCCGAGGCGTCTCTCAGGATTTTTCTTTTGTTTAACGATGGCAAGGGTTTGTCTTTGGGCATCGGTGCCCAGTCAGCGCGATTACAATGACTCGCTACCCTGATTAAGTTTCTGAAACCTGGATTACTGACGTATTTCCGCCATGTATCCGACGCCATCACCTCGCGCATCTGACCATTGTACCATACGTGTCGTATTTAAAATCGCGAAGAAACTCAATCGTACATTCGAAATAGAAACATTGAAAAACCAATGTGGAGACTAGAAGAGCGTAATTTACAATTTACAGAGAACAGTATTTTGTAGTTCTCATGCACATTTGTAACAGAGTGACAAGAAAAATGCGAGAAGATATATGTAAAAGAAACAAGCAGGTCTACGAATAATACACTTCTGCAAAAGATTCCCATAGGGGAAGAAATGGATTCGTACTCTTATTTTGCGTTAGAGTGCCGGTCTTGTCGCTGCAGATAACAGCGGTGCATTCCAAAGTCTCGACAGCCTCGAGATTTTTTACCAGGCAATTCTTGCTGGCCATCTTCTTAGCGGTTAGAGTCAAACTGACCGTCGTCGGGTCGATAATTCCTTCCGGCCGTTAGCCACGATAATGCCAATCAGAAACACTACCGAATCGATCCAGTCATAACTCATCGCTATAGACATGACGAAGAACGAAACACGTAGGAAGATGGCCCAACACGAGACCAGCTTCATGAAGTGATATATCTCTCTGGAGAGAGGCGCAGGTCGGATCAGTAATCTCGAAGTTAGCTTGGCCACTCTGCCCATCACTGTGTGATCACCATAGGCTACTACCACACCCTTTCCGCAGCCTGTTAAAAAATAATTACATTTAATGTAGTAGCAATGTTGACAAATTTGGCAGCAAATTTTTAATAGCGCAATAGAAATTGTTCATCAAATTTAGATTTAACAATTATTTAATACGCTTTTTAAAATGAAGAATTAAAATATAATATATATAATATATTATAGATATAAATTTTAAAAAATTATTTGCAATAATAATAAATTGTAATTTATATATCTTGCTTATTTACGAGAAACGGATTTCTTAGACTATATTATAGAGAGATATTTTTATTTTCTTTGAATACACAGTATACCTTCGACAACGTTTGTAGAAAACAATACCATATTCTTTGCTTGAATGACACTTCCGGTTTGCGGAATATTAGCCACTCATATCAATGGTATCGATTCGCCCATAATCGACGCATTATCGACTTTCAAACCTTTATTAAAATAAAATAAACTTCTATAAAATTTAAAATTATTGTTATATTTTTACAAGATTTTTAAAAATATAATTTGAGTTTAACTAATATCTTCGCAACAATGTAAGTTGAAAACGTAATAAAGTATTATTTGATGCATATGAAGTATTAATTAACTCTTAATAAAAGAGATGGTTAAATAAAATTTACTCATCTAAAAAGAAGAAAACTAAAACTGAGATAGGAGCTAAAAAATTTGTATTATATGTTCACTTTTCAATGATATATAATCCCGCGTTTATACTTTTCCTGAATAAATATTCTCTCTCGACTTTCTTTTGATGAAAGACGGAACAAAGCGAGAAATCGTCGCGGATTTCAGTCGTGAGCGCGAGGAGAAAGGCTCATGTTTTCCTGCCTAAGGAAAATAAGAAGTCGACGCGATGGCAGGACACACTTCACCTTGACATTCCAGGATCCTAATGTCAGCGAGCACCCGGTCGCCGGTCTCCAACAGGACGATGTCCCCGACCACCAGTTCGGTTGCCAGCAGCTCCTTTCTCTCACCATCCCGTAGAACTTTGGCACCACCATTGTGGTACCATCTGCTGGAACGATTCCATGATATGCGAGCTCTTGGAGTCTTGATAGTAACTGAACGAACTGCTGATCATGATCAACACAATCAGGCTAGACCGAGCCAGAGGTGATCCTCGGAAGCCTCACCATAGGTTTCCAACTTCAAGGAGTAGTTGCCAAAGCACAAAATGGCACCCACCTGAAAGTTAAATATATTTTAATGACCATTCAACAAAATTTTTTTGGAAAAATTATTATGTTAACACATCTATGATAATTATCATATAGATTGATCTACTTCTTCTCTAATTATTCCAAGTTATTTAATTTATTATTTAATTATAACATAATTTTAGAATGGATAAGTAATTAAAGTAAGATACCGATACAAAAATTCAAATTTCGAAGCTATCATTATGAACTTTGTCAAATCTTATATTATATTATATTATTAAATCGAAACGAATTACTGTTTGAAAAACAAACACAAATGCGTCGGATTCTTCGGAAATAATTGAGCCATCGCTTTCGCATCGAGAGCGCGGATCGGAGGATCACGCGATTTATAAAACAGTGGGCGTGTGTGTGTGTGTGTGTGTGGATTAAATAATTTAGATAATGGAACACAGTGATATGTCAATAATTTAATTGTACTTGTATTTCATGAAATTTATGCGCTCGATAGCGACGAAGATAGCAAATACATATGTCTCGAATAAAGCGATCGTTCCGAGTATCGTATTTATTTCTTAAAATACGATCGCAGCACACAAATAAAACTAATATATTGGTTATTAAAAAATTTGCAATTGAGTATGATATTCTGCGTAAATTTCTTTCACGACACTTTACGACAATATTTTGTAAAAGTTAACGCGCTCGGCGCGCCGCTGACCGACCGTCGAGCTCGCAACGAGCGAAATTCTTTGTATCGAAACGCGATAATATTTTACGGACGATAATACGAACAAGTTATCGACTCGCGCGAATAATTACAATTTACTTTCGGATCAACGATCAAGTGACAATGAGTGCTCATGTGAAGTGAATATTCCGCACTGGATAATGCTTCGTGCGTTGAAATTGACGCGCGATTGTTACTGCGAACGACAATTCTATATATGTTATCGTTTCCCGTTGGGACGTTTATACATGTGTGGAAATTGTTACTTGCATAATTTATTTCATGTCACGAATGTTTCGCGTATCTCGCGAATACGCCGCGTATTTCGTATCGATAGAAACCTTTCATCGTTTCATTCGAGTGATCAGCGCGCGTGATTGTACGCACAATTGTCAAATCAACAATGTGCAAATCAATTGTGAGTGAAATTGTGAATAAATGCAACGTACGAACTGGAGAAAAGCAAGGAGAAAGAGACATCGAATGTTACAACCCGACATGAGTATTACGCAGCTGCTTCGCATCATACCTGTAAGTTAATTACCAGATTATTTTTTATTTTAATCCAATGGTGAAGTTTGATACTTTCCTCGGGAAGCGGGCATCTCGCGCAATTTATCCATAAAGACTGGAGCAAAGAGAGAATAGAAATATATTCAATTAACGTTCCGATCTTGATTTAACGACGATTTATATCGATGATTAAACGATGATTACTTTTGGGAGAATAGTTAAAGTCGAACTTGGAATTCTTTGGAAATAATTTAGCCATCGCTTTCGCATTGAGTGCCGCGAGTAAAACGCGAATTGACGGATTGCGTGATTTGTATGACAAAGTGCCTATTTTTAAATGACTCGCCGGTACAATTAGTAATTGCTGAATCGACTCACGTAGTGAATTTCTCAGTGATTTTGTATCTATTTCTATAATAACAATCAAGATTTATTTAGTATGATTTTTTTTCTTAGAACAACGAAATATCTCAGCGGCACTTGAACGATAATAGACGCGCCATCTGTGCGCAAAGAAGCAAAGGACTGGAAGCGTAGGAAGGACCGCTCGACGGCAGACGCGTTCGCTACTTTATCGACCGCGCTTGGCTCAGTCGCGCCACGTGTCCGAGCGATGTTTGCTCGGCGCCACTGTGCAAAGACGACGGCGTCTTCTCTACGCAGCGGAGAACGACGCGCGCGTGGCCAGCCTGTTCCGCGTTCTTCCGCCATTATAAAGCGCCGTGGCGGCGTACCCGCTGTCCCGCTATCCCCCTGGGTGAGAGAGGCGTACATACACGACACGACGCTTACCGACGCTCGGCGTCGTCGTCGTCGTCGAGCGAGCGAGCGAGCGAGCGAGCCAAGCGAACGGGCGAGCGAGCAACTAACGAGTGAGTCCAAGTAGCAGCCGCGCGAGTTGTCCGCAAATTTCGATCTCGGTACGATCTCGGTGGTCGGGTGGCAGAGTTACTCCGGCGGAGCAGTTGATTGCGCGCGCGAGATTGCCGAGCACCGTTCGGTTGCGCCAAGAGCGGATCGACGGAACACGGAACACGAGGCGGAGAGGAGAAGACTACAAGGGAGGCGAAGGGAGAAGCCGCAAATCGCCAGCCGGCAGATATGGAGAACAGGCCGGCGACGCTGCGCTCGCGGCGTGTCTGCCGTTTCTGCCTGTCGGACTCGGAACCGCTGAGCTTCATCTACGAGCGCGACCACAACAAGCCGTTCCAGGTGCCGCTCGCGCTGCAGATCATGTCCTGCGTCGCCATCGAGGTGAGTGGCCCCGCCGCTAACGATACCCTCAACGGGCCGTCGGCGACATCGACCGCCGGCGATGCCTCTCCGCGAGACAAACGCCGCGAGTTCCTCTCGCGGGTAACGTTACTCGCGCGAGATCCCGCTCATCCGAAAACTTCATTAGGATGCTCGCGACGGAAGGGGTAGGGGCGTGATACCGAGGGGATGCATTGTTGTGTCGCGCGGCGAGTTGATATACGATCGTGCTGTGGCATCGGTAACGTAGGGGACGATATTGCTGGCCGTCGACGTCGCGGTTACGACGATCTCGAGGAGAGGACGTTACATTCACCATTGCGTTTCCCGCCGGATTTCTTTCTCTTCGAAGCTTCTCGTATTGGAATCCGAACTTTCAAGCATAGCACTTTATTTCTAATGGACGAATAACTTAAATAAAAAATATTAAATTTTATCCAACGATTTCTTGATCAACTACTTCATATTTTTCATATATTTTATACTTTTTGCGTATTTTTGCGATATAAATGGAAAATTCATGTCATTTAATAATTTAAAAATCAAAAAGACTTTATCCATATTTATATATGATATTTCAACTAAGCTATCACAGAACTATTTTTTGCATTTTATTTTTCTATGTATACCTCTCTTGTATTAAAGTGTAAATTTATTTTGTCTCTAGATTTTTAATATACTGTCTATGTATTATATATATAAATATATATATATGTCAAATTCTATTTAAATGAAATTTTATATAAATATAGGAAAATTATCCACAAATGTAAATAAAAAAGAATCTGATGTTCTATCCTTTGTAAATTAGTTAAGAAAATAATGTTTATGCTATGTTTTTCTATTATTGCTTTTTTACTATATTTTACTTACAAATTCTCATTTGTCTATTATGCATTTTATTTAGATATGATATATACATATTGTATATTTCTCATTTTTTTCTTGCTTGTTTCCAATAATGTGTTTTAATCAATAAAATTTGAAATTACACAAAATCATATATTTATATACTATTTATACATATTTGTAGTGTATAAATAAGTCATAATGTTTACAAGATTTATAGTAACTATATATGTAACTTTGAATTTATAAGACTTTGTCGAAAATCATACGAATCCAACCTCTCCTGAAATTCCTCAACATCCAACGCCGAAGAAATATCCTTTCCGGATCCTCAACTAATGAGCACGTCGCTAACAATCCGCTGCGTCTTGTTCTTGATAGGTCTACGCCGCAGATGGAATGCCACAGATGATTTGCAATATGTGTCGTTGGAATCTCGACCGGTCGTACAAATTTAAGCTGCAATGCAAGAAGGCCGACGAAGCATTGAGGGACTACCCTCTGTCTGGAGTGTTGCCGAGACCCTTCCCGCCGATCCCCAACGATCCACCGATGGAGATTAGCAACAAGAGATCTTCCGAGTCCAAATCGCAGAATGATGTCGCTATTAAGAAGCAACGCACCAACGATAACGACAACAGAGATAGCAGAGAGAGACGTGAGACCAGAGAAAGGGAGAGAGAAAGAGAACGACAAAACGAAAAGCAGAGGGAGAAATCCAATGAGCAACATTTTTACGAAGAGGAGCAGGACGGAGGCAGCGAGGGTGATCAGGAAGCGAAGGAGGAGGGGAAATTGGAGCCAGGAGAGATCAGAGTGCATGCATGCGATCAATGCGATCGTACGTTTCCCTTGCGCCAAGCTCTGTTGTTGCACGTTCAGCGCGCCCATCGCGATCGCAATTACAAATGCACCGAGTGTGAGCGACACTTTTTCACCAAGTACGACCTGGGCAAGCACATGAGCACGCATTCGGATGAGAAGCCGTATTCATGCACGATTTGCCAGAAGCAGTTCTCGCGACTGAATCTGCTGCAACGTCACGAGAAGGTACACAGAGATGAAACGCGGTACGCCTGTCAGCATTGCGATCGCGAATTCTTTACTACAGAAGAGCTCGAAAAGCACGAGGACTCGGTGCACAAAAAAGAAAAACCGTTCCAATGCAACATCTGCAACAAGCGCTTCCAATACAAACAGGGTCTGGAACGGCACGAAATGCTGCACAATGAGGACAAGACGTTTGTATGCGACTACTGCAAGGAGGCCTTCCACACCAGCACAAAACTGGCCCGGCATTTGTCTACCCACGCTGGACATCGACCGTATATGTGTAAATTGTGCCCGCGCACGTTCCTACTGTCGCATCATTTGACCAGACACATGCGTACCCATTCGGTGGAGAAGCGCCACGTGTGCGAAGACTGTGGTAAGGCGTTCAAACGCAAGGAAAGCCTAGAGGTGCACCAATTAACACACACGAAGCGCACGGGGATGGGCCTTACTTGCGATGTTTGTCAAGAATCTTGTCGCAATCGCGCCGACTACGTCACCCATATCAAGCAGCATATTGAGGCGGGTGAGAAAATGGGTCCGGACGGTTTGCAGCCCGACAATAAGAAGAATCTTGAAGAATTGGACTCTGAAGAAGAGGAAGAGGAAGAAGATCAATATTCTGACGATGATTATGAGCCACCAGCGTACATCGTGAAGAAATTACCGAAGCCGCCGAGACCTTCGGAGAGTGAGGAAGAGGAAGAAGACGATGAGAGAGAAGATAAGGAAGAGAAAGTCGAGAAACAAGAAAAAGAAGAACGCAAGGTGGTGTACGTGCGTGGCAAAGACGGCAACATGGTGAAAAAGACCATTAAAACGCTAATGCCCATTCAGCGTCGCGATGTTCAAGAGCAGAAAGTCACGAAACAAACCACTCCGACCGGCTCTTCTTCTCAAAGCAGCTCGAAAGGCGGCGTCGTATCGTCGCAAAATATGGCTGAGAGCCCTAAGAGTAGCCGCGTGGATGATACCGAGGCGCAAGTACAGAAGATCGTTGCCTCGGTGTTCAAGGAGCACAAGATCCCGCTGAAGCACCAGCAGAGCATCGGTCAAGATCAGTCTAAGGACGCGCTAGCACCTGTGACGAGATCTCAGAGCGCTTCCCAGGAAGGTCACAAGGACATCGATAAGGCGGAGACCCCGGCAGCCACGCCAAAAGCTGTCAATACCGTCAAGGTGATTAAAAGAATTGTGTTGAGAAAATCGGCAGGAAGTAACGAGGCAACACCAATCAGTACATCCAGTATCAAGGATGGGGATACTTCCCTGAGCGGCACACCTGGCCCACATAAAGTCAAGCGGGTGATTGTTCGTAGAATTATCCGTCAGGGTGACACTACTCGCGAAGTTATCATGAATCCAGACGGCACCGCGATAGATCCCGCGGAGCTGGCGAAACTGCCGACCGGCAATGTAGTGAAGCGAGTAGTGGTGAAGCGACCGCTCGATAAAAGTCAAAACTTGGTACAGGCGGTATTGCAATCCACGGAACAACGTCAGAAAACAGGAGATCCTATTTTGAACGAGAAATTCGAACTGAAGACTTCGGCGTCATCGAGTGCTGGCACGCCAAAGAGTTCGGCCACTTCGCAAAAGGCGCAATTAATCGCTCAAGGGCAGGATCAGGAAACTAAGGAGAAGCTGGAGCAGTTGGAGAAGCGTGTGGAGCAGCAGAGGCTGAAGATCGAGGAGTTGCAAGCAAAGAAAGCGCAGCAGGACTACGAGGCGATCGACGAAATGCTACCGGAACGTCATGATGAATCCGAAGATGAACAGCAGTTACCGCTCAAGAGAGTATTCGTGAAACGGAAACAGAGTATATACGATGAAGAGCGGGAATATAATGACGACACAGAAACGACTGTAGCGAAGAGTAACCCGACTCAAGAAGAGAAAGACGAAACGGAGCAAGTTATGATGAAGCAAGAGGAGAGTCCTGTTGCGGAGGAGATATTGGATAGTGTTCAGAAAGAAGTTCAGAGCACGCTGAAAACAACGGTGAGCGGCAGCAGTAGCACTACATCAAGCGCCACACCAGCTCCGAAGAAGGGCCCAACAATCTCCAGCAACAAGGTCTATTCGAATAAGCGTTACATGATCGTAAAACCTAGTGACACGTCGGAGGTGGAGGAGATGAGTCGCGAATTGTGCAGCATTTTCGAGACTACCGATAACGTGGTGAAGATGCAGGAGACAGTTCTGAGTAATCTCTCGCAAATTTCCGGTATCACAGCGTCGACAACGTTAGACGTGAACGCGTCCGTGAAACAGAAGACTGACTCGGCGATGGAAGTCGACGAGCAGGTGGATCAGGACGGCGTAATGCAGATGAGCGAACAGAACATTAAGGAAGAGATGACAATGGAGGTTGAGGTCGCACAGGAGACGGAGATCAAACTAGATTCCGAAATAGAGGAATCAACGCAGGTAATCAGCGTGCAGGAGGAAAGTCAACCTGACTCCGGTACCATTGCGCTGGACAATCAGGACCTTTCCGCTTCGATTTTCGAGACGCCAGACGATGTGCTGGAGGTGCGAAAATCGGCGGCCGCTAATCTAAACGACTCCGTCATGGAATTGGCGCAGGGTAATGACACTATCAATCTGAATGACACTAATGATAGCCAGGACAGCTTGGAGGACAAGCTCTCGCAGATGGAAGGTTGAAAGAGGTTTATTTTTCCTTCTGGTTCGGTCGAGGTGCTGCACTAACTAAAAATCATGCTCTCGAATTCACTGTAAGATTCCTGAGGTCTCTCGCACGATTGGTAATTAATTTTGATATTTGGTTCGCTATTCAGTTTGATTAATGTTAATATTAACGTTCTAGTAGTGAATCAATTTCGTATTAATTTTATTTAACCAAGTTCATTCATCGAAATTGAATGAAAACAAAATGATACAACATTGCAATTATAAATCAAGTATAAAACATTGCATGATTAAAATTGATTTTGAGTCATTTAGCATTAAAAATAAAGCTCGAAATCGTTTCAACATTACAGAATACGCAGGACGTATATATACATACTTGTTTATATATATATATATATATA
>VBVR01002892.1:0-20006 GCA_011638315.1 Tetramorium parvispinum | reverse complement strand
TTATTATATATTATTTATTATATAATTATAAAATATAAATATCTTAATAAAATAATACATTTTTTAATTACTTCTTTAATTAATAGCTAAAAGAATTGAAATACTAAATAGTATAAATTCTTCAAACCCCCATAATTATCTATACTATATTTTTTATTAAACTCTTTTTTTTAAGTTTCGTTCACATTTTTGTTCATGACAGCTTCGATCTCGCGTTACAGAACGTCAATTCCAGTCAGAGTTAGTGCAGGTTGATTAACACTCGAAACGAGCTCCTACGCAATTTTTCGGGAAAGCCGAAAGGGTACTCGATTTTTGGAGGCATGATACGGACGCGTAGGCGAAACGAGAATGGTGAACTTATACGCGGAAATTGCTGTGGGCACGTAACGAAATTTGTCAGGAGATGAGATTTTCAGCGAGGGCAGTTATGTACGCCGCGAGAATAAATGGGGGCTCGGTGGAAAACGAGTTTTCTGTGGCTGCTAACAATAAAGACAGAAAGAGAGAAAGATAAAAGAAAGGGAGACGGAACCTGTCCGTTCCGCGATGGTGGCAGAGATTCCTGAATAAGTTCTTAAATTTCCGCCAGTGGAGGCGTTCGTGAGCGCAGAATACGAGAGGAGCTCTCTTTCTCTCTCCCTCTCTCTCTCTTCATCTCTTTTCTCTTTCTGTTTCGGTTTCGGTTTCGGCTTTCATTCAAGTTCTGATCGGATTTGTAAAATGGCCGGATGGCAATTGCTTTCGATCTGCAATAATTAGTAATGATACTACGAAAATGCTAACGAAAGAGAAAGAATCGCTGTATCGGAGTTTTAAACATTTTAACATAGTTTTAAAAAGAACTCTTTTAAAAAGATACGGAAATTAGACTTAAGTGTTTATACAGGTGTTAAATATACTATATGTATATGTAATAAATATATAATAAATATTTTATATATATTAAAAAATCTATTATTATTTTTATATAACATTTTTTAGCTTATACATGTTAAACGAAATATAAAATATATATTGAAATATCTTAAGAATTACTATTACTTTTATTTATCAGTGAATTAAAAAATGCTAGAGAAAGTAGAAAAAATAATGTTACGTATGTCATAATATCTTTTAAAATCTAATAACTGAAAAACATTGAATTTGTATAACTTATTGTTAGATTTTTCATTACAAATTTCTTTTCAGGTAGAAATCAGTACAGAAATTTCTTTGTTAAGATAAGATGCATAAGTATTAGTAACTTCTGCTTTCCCGCGGAAACTTTACAAAGATTCGTTAAATCAATCGTCAAGCACAGTTTAATCATACCGCCGGAATAGCTGTTGGAAAATTACTGTTACATGCCGTAGGATTTTATTAGAAGACTAGTTTGTTACACCGATTAGAGAAGAGAGCCAACGACCGAATTAAGGTGCTCTGCTTGATGTTTGTTTTACTTTATAACGGGAGATTTGATGCTTCGTCCCCGTTAATCCTTTATTCCAACATCTTTAATAAGCCTCTAAGAATTAACGGTAAGATGAACGGATCGTGTAAGCGTGGCGCACAATACGTTATGCAAGAAGTTACATGTTATAAGGAACGACAACGAAGTTTTTACGGTATAATGCAGTCATTAATAACGTTCTTATAAAGAACATACCGTCATTATTAAATGTCAACGTTATTATTTCAATAACGTAAAATGCACCAAATTCTCTTTTCAGAGAAAATTTTACTGAAAATTTTAGCTGTTCCGGAATTTAGAAGCCTAGATGATAATTTCAGAAAAAAATAATCAATCGAAAAACATTAAATAGATTTTCTTTTATATTTGTAAATAATATAATCAATTCTAAGTTCTGTAATCATTTATTAATTAATAATTTATATTTCCCTCGGTATTAGCATATAGATTTCTCTTTTCGAATAAGATTAAAAGAGAATTTATCTTTTTTAAAGTAAAAAGAATTCATCTTCGCGTTTCGTAATGGAGGCGTCGGAGGAAGTAAAATTTACTTCACATTTTCACATCAAGCGGACTATAGTCTTTGTTCAAGAACTCTCGTGGTGAAGCGTCGCCATCGTCAACAAAGACGTTGTATTGTTATGCAAAAGGTAGATACCGTGTATTCTCAAAAAAGAGTCGCGCGCTTTAACATCGTCCTCTCCGTCGAGTTATTAATCAAAGAGTTTTTTTCTGAGGTCATTGCATAGACGATCGGCTGAGAGAGAGGGAGAGATGATAATTATTATACCACCTTCAGCCGGTAACCTGGATTTTATTGCGCGAGTGCTTTATTAAATTGATTCGAGGAGGAAAGAGAAAAGATGCGGAAATTCTTGCACGAGCATATCACGCCATTCAGAAACTCCATTCGCTTAAAATTGCACTGTCTCGCGCAATTTGCCTCATGAATGTGCGAGCGGCGAAGTGTCTGACCCGCTTAAAACGGGAACTCGAATTTTTTTTTCCTTGCAAAATCGACGGCTCTAGGTATTTCACTGAAGGATGACAGAATGTCGATAATGAAAAATCGAAGATAGAACGGACCTTATAAATTTATCAGTGTCTTACAAAATTGATATTTGTACAGTAACGATAATCCTGGAAAAATATGTATTAATTTCGTGTCGATTGTGTGAATAATAACAATGACGATAAATATTACAAAGAAATATTCCAAGAAATATTTAGATTCCAAATAATTCGAAATTTTCAGATAAATATTTCGTATCGTTTTGTCTATCAGTCTTTAATTTATTTAAATGACCAAATATTTAATTGTAATCCCGCAAACTTTTATTTAGCAATGCTATTTTAAAACCAATAACATTTTTTTACAAGAAGCATGATTAATACAGAATATATTGTAAAACTTACGAACAAATTCTTTCCAGCGGAATTGAAATTTACACGATTCTTCGTAGGAGTCAAAAAGATCGAGGTCAACACCGTACGAAATTTCCGATATGAAAAAGGAAAGGTTATACTTAGATATTAAACTAGGAGACTTAAAATTCCGTAACTTATCTCCGATATTACAACAGGAAGATAACTTCTACGTTATTGCGATGCTTAGACGGCACATTATCTTGAGAGAAGTGAATGTCTTGGATTTAGAATTTATTAAAATTTAGAACCTACGTATTATTAAATTAAATTTCTCTTATTAACAAAGAGTGGCCTTTGTGTGCAGGTATTATTGTATTAGTAATATTTTATATATAAATTATATTTTTCGAACAGCATCTTCCAATTGGGAAACAGGAAACTGCAGTGCTGAAACAATACTGCACTCGATTCGTTTTAGCTACTACTTAGCTACTAGACTTTACTTATTGCTTTAGTTATTTGCTTAGTTTTATTTATTTCATAGCATATTTCCTTTTTCAGTCGTGGCAGAAAATTCCCAACTGATAGCGCGCCGCACATTTTCTGATTAAGAGAAAGAGCGCGGCTGGCGATACGCTATCCGATATGATATTTTATGTCTTTTTTCAGACATCGATTTCAGAGAGAAAGAACGGAGCTTTTTTTTTCTCGCATGCAACGAAATGCTTTTAACTCGAAAGATGCGTTTAGCGATACGCCGATAGAAGACGATGTTCTCAATTTTGCTGAAAAGTCAGAGATTACGATCTGATATTCTTACAAGAGAGAGGCACAATTATTATGAGGAAGAGAGAAAGGCCTTCCGTTCCGCAGTACTTCGCGAGACTTCCTTATGTTATTGCGTCGTCTTCAACTTTGCGTTGCATTCTGCGTAGGAACTCGCAGGAACCAATGCAAAAAACGGAAATGCTTCGAGTATCTCGCGACCTATTTTCCATTAACTCTCTAAATGGAATTTTTCTTCAAACTTTTCTACGAAGAAGATAAGATATAAAGATAGATAACGTCAAAAATTTCCGTTGAAGAACATTTCAGAAACACACTCGTATATATCTCCATTTGTTTCGAAGAAAAGGAAAAACTGTCTTAAATGCATCTCGCAGGAAGTTCTCTCAACTGCCTCCAGTAAATACGGCAGTGCTATGTTTAATATTAATGTCATCAATGAATAAATGATAAATAGCAACGATAGTACTAATATAGATATTTCTGTGATACTGTTCCAAAATCGCACGAAAGAACCAAATTAATAACGAAAATCGTATTAATAAATACAGAGCGAGGAAGGTCGGTCTTCTAGCACAAATATTCATCGCATCGATGTATCTACGATACAAATCTTCGCGTTGGCGTATTTTTGTGCGACGATATATTTCTCGCATCTTCTTCCGGGCTTGTCAGGATAATTTCCGCCGACTGACTGCGATATTCATCCCCGTTCTCACCCTGCGCGATGTCGCCCGTCGATCGCTGATTACTCTTTGTACCATTTCCGACACCTGGCTGAATGACGGTCGATCGGCAATGAAGACGCGCGAGCGCCCATAGGCCCCGCGGAATTCGCGCTCCTTTGTTGCAATTTTTATGCTGATCCGTCGATGGATGGGGCTCGTCGACCGCTTTGCATGTTACGCGGAATCTCTTCTTGTCATCCGCCCCGTCACCCCCTCCCCTCCGCCCCTAGCACTTCCGAACTGCGGGTGAGGTGCACTTGACTATGATGAGACCGGCTTTATGCTACAGCTCCGGCATAAAGACGTCTACGGAGCGTGACTTGATTCTACGATGTCTTCAACGACTCGGTTGTACCGGCGTGCAATGAACTCAACGGAGATTTAAACTTTTGTAGATGCTACCACGCTGCACCGCGATACACGAATTATTGTCGGCGAAGTCTGAGATGTGGTCGATTTTGTAGCCGATCTCTATATTGAGAGTTTGAAAGAACGTGATCGGCTGTCGCTTCGTAGACCGAAGTGAATCGCACGGCGCGTAAGCACTTATGTAACAAATGTAAATAAATATGTTTCCGTTAGTCGCTACGTCTCGAAAAGACACGTTTATGACGAAGAAACCGACTTTCCGTCACGTTTATATCCCAAAGCCGCCTTCAGAGCGTGACTGGATTTTATGATGTTGAACGATTCGGGTCAACTTACACCAGGCAATTTAAACTTCCGTGCTATGCAGCACGTTGTACCGCAAAATAATATCGTGTTTCGTAACAAATAAGCGGATACCTGTTAACTCAACTTTGTATTGTTTCAATTTCATAGATAAATACGCCTCAAATTTTAAATACAGTTTTAATTTAATGCAATATTTTGCAAATGGTAAACATTGAAAAATATTACCGTAGAAATCATAAAATTATATAGAGATAAAAAAGAATTTCGAAAAAAATAAGTAATTTTTGGTGGAAAACACATTTTTGGTAGATACATTAACGTTGGTATAACAACAAATTTGGTAGATATATTTTTTGAAAAAGTTATTAATAAATAAATTGTTTACGATTTGCAATTGTATAGGTATGTCTAAAGCAGTTTGATAGTCGTGAGAATGTGTGTGACAATCGAGCGAGAATCGGAGCAATAACTATAGTTATTTCATAAAACGCGGGAGTAAGAGCACGTACTTGTATTTTTCGAAGATCCGTTGCCATTTGCAACGCCGAAAAAGGCGAGTTTACAGCTCGAAGATGAACTTTATGCGGTACTTATATCATAAAGGCGCCTTCAGGGCGTGACTGGATTTTACGACGGCAAACGACGCGGGTTAAGTTACAACTTCGATGAAGTACGGAAATACGTTGCATGCTACGATCGAGTTACTGTACAATAAATAAGTTGCCGCAACCTATATACTTCTTAAAAAGCTAGTTGCCTGGCATCAACATGTTTTTCTTGTCGCCTAATCTAATTATTGCTTTCGCGTGCAATCTTGCGCTGTTTTAACGATGTATCGTAACTATTGTATGTGTGGCGAAAAGACTTTTTCTTCTAAACAAAACATCGGTTAGCCGCTTTGTTAACTTGTTGACAACCGATGATGCACACATACATACACGGAATAGTTTTCTTTTTATAATTCTATTGTGTATAAAGTACTATTATTATTAGAAAATATAGAGCATATTGCCAGCTTTATTCTAGCTGTGCTCTTTCCCCATTTTCTCACAGTGCGCTGAATGATTTATTCTTTAATATCTCGATGTCACGCGGGGTCTTCGATTTCAATAAATCCTTGTATACGCGAGCGGCTGCCTAGCGCGATATCAAATTTTCGGGCTACTCGCGAAAATAAACGGGAATCGGCGGCGTGAGTAAACGTAATTTGACGATTCAATGCACCTTCAGCGCTTGCATATAAAGTATATGCACGTAGTATATCCGCGCAGCCGAGTGTACGGAATGCAGTCACCTGTTATCGACGTAGCGTGGTAGCTATGCAGTCGGTTAGCGGAACTATCGTCAACCTTTCCTCTCCATTCTTCTTGCGATTTCAGAGCGGAAGCATTCTGGAATATCAAAGTTTCAACCAGTCGCGTCGGAACGTCGTTCATTTCACGCCATGAAGAAGAGATCGATTCAGCAGAGCGCGCGATGACCCGAGAGTTCTTGTTTGCAACGCGACGCGATGACGATCTATTTACCTCCGATCTCACGTGTAAAACCTCAGCGACTAATTAAGAGATTGAGATATTCGGAAACGTTCACTGATACGCTCCGTTAATTTACTAACTATAAATTTGAGATCAAGATAATTTTAATAAAACGTTAATATTCTCCCTCTTTCTTATCTTTAATATTTAATGAGATCTTCCTTTAAAGACCAACTTTTGCGCTTCTCGTAAAAGAAGATATCTGAGATACCAGATAAATGCTTAATATCTACGCAATAATTCAGACAATTTATCGAGTAATTCACGCACTCTTATGCGATATTATTACGAATAATATTAGGAATACTTCAGCAACCATAAAAATATGCAAAACAAAGTTAATTAATAGTTGGCAATCCCTTCAAATATGCTGATAAGTTTAAAGAATGCAAATATTTTCACAATATATGTACACAATATAACAAGATTATCTGCTAAATAACTAAACTTAACTACTGTGTACCACACAATGCTAGAAACTTGCCTCCATCTAACAAGTCAAAATTCCCGAGCGACGGATCCGCGAAATTTCCCGGTCGCCTTATAAATACTAATTCCTCCCGGCAGAGAATACATTGTGTATACGCACATGTACTACATACAGGTCGCGCACGACGTATCTGCTTCGACACTATGCGGTGACGAGAGTCAGCCGGTCACGAAACTGCCACGAGAAGCTGCGCTAATCCCTCCCGCGTTCCTCCTCGAGGTGGCATGTCACTCGCCTCGACATCTCTCCTCTCGCACGCTTTCCGAGACCGAGTTTCGGCAACTCAGTTTGCAGCACCACCTTTGTGTGTTACGGAACGGCAACGACGGCACGGACCTCTCGTCTCTTACGTTGTCGCCTCGACCCTTCGCGCCCTTTCATGTCCACCGCCACAAAACTGGATTTTAACGAGACCAAGTCTCCGAATATGGTCGCTGACCTACATACAATTCCTGTCGATATATATGCACCATATGCAGTGCCAGGAATACAGAGGAGCGATCTTAGCTTATTTGTAATATCGCATCGCATTCTGATTGAAATGACAGAGCAAAATATTCTTGAAGAATTGAACGACGATAAGTTTTCAATAAAAAGCTCCAATAAAAATTATATTTGATCACAGCCGCTTTTCCTTGCCACTTTGTTGGGCAAATTAATCTATACACGAGTTGATATTAAAAAAAAAAAACGGCCTATCTCTCATTCGCTCCAATAAATATGCACTATGTGACAATAGTTCATTCAAGTCTCTGTGCTTTCAGAGCGGTCTAAAAAATTTTCGGTATACGTCCACGAATACAATCAGCTGATGGCCGCAGCTTGTCAACATGCGTTTGACCAACGAGATCTATTGTGTGCATGCTTTCAAGTCGATCAAATAAATTTACTTTCGGCTCGTGGATTCTCTTATGTATCCTGTCAGTTCTCCCTTTCCCTCAGTCTTTTTTTTTAATTCTCACAATACCAGAGCGGTTCATCGAATGTTCACAACGCACTGTTGACAATTACACGCGCATACGATAGAGAGCTCGGCGGTATTTAGCACTCCGGACCGCACTCGACGGAAACGAGTGCGGAGAAGCGGGCATCCGATTGCTGTTTGGCGAGAATTATACGAGAACCGCTAAATACATCCACCTTCATTTCGGCACGGGGTGTAGCACGAGCGGTGCGAATAAAAGCCACGCAAACAAAACCGTTGCCGCGCCGCGAGCCGCGAGCCGCGGCGGGGATCCACCGCGGCGATCCCAATTTCTGCGCTCGAGAGCAAATATTGGAGCCTGACGCCCTGGCACGTGCGGCGCGTGTCAAAACACGCGTGCGCATTCAATTAAAATCCACCACCGCAGGCGAAAGCGGGCGAGCCGGTTTTTTTTCTGTACGCGACCGCAATGTTTGAGCTTGTCTGCCGCTTATGCACGCTCGAGTTAAGTCGAGTGAGCATATCGGCGAGCAGCAAGTGGTAGAAGTTGTAAGACGATGCATGTATGATGAGTTTACTTTTAAAACAAAATTTGCACAATTTCCAACAAATTTTTTTAGCGATAAGCGATAATCGACATTTCTTCAAGACACTTTGAAGTTCAGAATAGGTTGATGTCGAGAATTACTTATTATTACTAGCTTATTTAAAGTATTCTGTATGAAGACAATCATGCTATGCGCATTTTTTTTAATCTCAAGCAATTGTTGAATTTTTAATAGAAACGAGACCTCTAACTTTTCTTAAATAAGAATTTTTCATCAAATGGTCAATTACAACTTTGGTTTGGTATTACAATTGCATTTCCAGATAATGTGTAGGGAATGGCTTGCCTTCGTAAAGCTGAAACGTTCGTGGCAAACGAGCAGACGCGGCAGACGAACAGACGCGGAATCCCACCAAATGTTCCCGGGAGTTAATAAAAGGCCGATTCGCCGAAGAAGAAGTTACCTGAATTTCGCACGGTAGCGTTATACGGATTGTATCCCCTCCCCAAAGAAGGAAATTGTAAGAACTCTCGACTACGAGGCGAAACAAGCGGGCGAGTCGACGAAACTTCTTGCTCGTCGATAACTCCAGTTAGAGGCCGCAGTAGGGTATTAACGACCGGTAAGCCGATAAGATGGCTTATGAAGAGAAGAAAGAATTTTCGGATATTGTCCCTCTCTTTCTCTCTTCGGTCTCATCTTATTCCACCTTCTCCATTATCTTCCAAAAGGAGTCCACGGCGATATATGAATTGGATATATTGTATACACAACATTGGGTATATATGCACATGCAAACACATACACACAAAGCTGAACTAATCGTTTTCCGCACATAGCAATCCGCAATAGCGACCCGTTTACCGTCTTTGCGGTATTCCCCGAAAACTTAAGCCCTGTTTGCAGTGTCGATCTAATGCGAAGGCACAGAAAGAGGGGAAATCTAATAATGGGAGAAAAAGATGTCAGATTAACTCTGAAGAGTTACTAACTATCGCTAGACAGCTTCATTATTCGTATGTCTTGTATATCCTCCCCTGTCTTCTTTGTTTTTAACGATGACGAAGTAATTCTCGTGCGTTGCGCGCGACAGAAGGGATTTCCTCGATTGATAAACGCCAAGTGAAAATGTAAGGGAGATTTGTTGACTCGACTGTAACAATTTCAACAACGTTTCGGACTATTTGTCACAAAACTATGTTTAAATCCTGATACTTTGTAGAAAAGATTAATTTTATTTTTAAAGTTTTCGTATGTCTTGTTTTTTTTCTGAATTTGCAGTTCTTGTGAGTTTAAACTTGTCTGTTTTAATTTGATTTTAATGTGTCCAAAAAAACTATATTAAATTTATTATTATTTATTATTATTAATTTATAAATTTGTATATGTATAAATCGAAAAACTATTGTGCTAGTATCAATTATTGAGTTATTTTATCAGTGGTGAAACTTTCGAAAGTTTTAAACTAAACCTATATCGAATTAAAATAGTCTGGTCAATATCAATAAAATCAAAGTGCTTCTCGGTTTTTTTAACCCAGATGATATAAATCCGAAAGCTTCGCATGCATTCACTCTGAACGAGGCGCGAATTCCACGCTGATGCATACCAATTCAAAGTGATCGGCCGCGGATTCCGTTTACGAGTGTAGCGACGCAAAGTCATTTGCCAAGATTCGACGCGCGCCATTGTCCGATTCGAAATTCCGGGCATTATCCCGTCGGCCACTGCCGGAATTTCACGGTATCGTCGTCGAATTTCCGGCGTGCACGCCCAGACTTGCACCAGCGTAACTAATTCGAGGAAGAATTCTATCGAGCTGTGCCAATGCTTTCTAAAGAGACTCCAGGAGTGTCGATTGTCTTGCGGCACAATGGCGCCCGGAAGTTTCACCGATTGTCCGTTGTCGGTTTGTTCCGTTGGGCCGATGCCTCGTCATTCGCGAGCTTCCGCGTGTGAGAGAATCGAAATAATTAAAGGAACCATCGTAACAGGAATATAAAAAAAATCTAACTGTTGTAGAACAACTGGGGGGAAAATATCTATATCTAATTTAATTAAAATATAGATATTAATACTTGAATATTTTATCGGTATACAAAATATTGATACGCGGTATTTTATTAACAAACTCTTTCTCGCGCAATTATATTTCGTACGTTTTAACAAGAAATCGTTTTAACCAGCTGTGTTATTTGCACTTGTATGCAATGTACATGCGTTGTACATTGCGAATGCAGTGCTTATTAACGTTAATAAGTAACGGTACGACAAATATTTAACGTAGTGGCGCTCCGTGTGAAAATGAGTATAAATAACTATTAGAAGGTTATCTATTAGATATGATTTTACGCACTCAACCGAAATTTCGAAATACATTCGCTATTGAAACGACAGCTACGCGTATCTTTTTTTTCCCCCTCGCATTCTGTATTCAGCGATGCATTTCCCTTTTCCAGCTTTGTAAAATCCGCAATTTTTATTCCCACGAAAAGTACGCTTGGAAAATAGTCGTTCTCGCAAAATAAAGAATCCAACGCATTCTCGCGTCCCTCGCGAAAGAGAAACGTTATTCGGATATAAACGAAAAAATACAAAAAAAAGTGCATAGGAAAATGCGCGTGGGAGCAAAGCAATATAACGGTTTTTTTTTGCTGACCGACCGCAAAACTTTCTTTTCCTATTTACATTACAACGATAACTTTTGAAGTTGTCTCAGCGCGGCAGTGATTCCGCATTAGTTCTATGTGATGAATAAAATATTCTCTGTTTTATATTACTATCACGCAGGATAACAATCTCCTAAAAGAAATTAATTCTTTATTATGCGTGATGTTGGATTGTATAATTTTAAGGACTATATTTATGTACATGTGATTTATGTATCAGAATATATAAAATGTATCAGAATATTTATAAAGCCAAAGCTTATTACCACATCAAATTAACGTCGCTTTTACTTTGAATTTCGTAATCTACTAAATCTGAATAATTGAGGCTGCCGGTAGTTTTTATTGAATTACCCGCAAATGTGATAATAAAAATTGCACGCTTGTTTCGTTTATGCCAGATAAAACGTAAAATTCTCGCCGCCTTTGTCGTATTTTCCTAGCAATTGGCCAGTTCGCATAGTCGATACGAGGCAGGAATCGGCGTGCGATTTGTCGCGGAAGCAACGGGCCGGCAAAGGTCCATTTCGCTCCGAAAGCGGCGTTTAAGAGCGAAATGTTGCACGAAATGGCAGCCGGGGTCGGAAATCGAAGCTTGATTGTCGTGACCGGACAATATGCCCGGTAGAAGCATCCTCAAGAGAAATGGCGAAATGGCTGCTGTTCTCGCTCGCATGACGCGGTTTAGACGTAAACGCCTTCAGGTCGCTGCTAATGCTCTTAGCTAGTACGACTGGCAATTTCATATACAACGTTCGATAAAAGCTTTTCAATGTAAATAACAGAATATGCGTCGTTAAATAATAATGTCGAACTAATCACGGCCATGATAAATATTTTTAATTATGTTAGATATTTATGTCAGATCAACGTATCAAATTTTAATCTTAATTATTACACGATCTTTTCTAGTTACTCATATATTTATATATATATATATTTGTTTTCAAAATGTATTAATTTAATAAATAGCTACAGGAAATTTAATTCTAACATTTTTAATGTCTACGTTGATGTCGTTAAAAGAATATGATATTTGGTTAGTAATAATTTTATTTAATAATAATCTAATCAATAGTATTTTTGTTAAACATAATTATTGATGCTAATGAAAACAACATAGTGGATAAACTACTTTATCCACTGCTTATATTTGTGTGCTTACATTTGCCGTGTCTGATTAATATTGTGTTTTACTACTGATGACGGTATACGCAATTATTGCGCGAAATTGTGTAGATTCTCGATTATAATCACGGTTCTAATAAAGATTATTCTCATTTTCACGCTTAGCAAGTCTGAATATTAATCAGTGCTATCATCCGAAGAGTGTGCAACATCGTAAAATTAGTTATTAAAAATTCACCAGGTTCTCCCTGGATACCGCGAGCCTTTCCCCGCTTTCTTATTAAAACGACAACTCAGTCGTTAATAATCCTTTCCTCGTGGTTATCGCCGTGAAGCGTGACAATGCAAGTCGCGTCGGAACTTGGACTCGCTCAACGAAACGAGTCTGAGAAAATAACAGTGAATTAACGTCCTTTGATGCGGTTTCGGGAGGTCTACGAAGAGGAGGAGTTACGGGTGGCGTAGTCCGCAACCGGGAAAAAGTTTGCCGCGAAAGTTTTCGACGTGGGAAGTTATCTGCTACAAGATATTACAGTCATGCAGTCAGTATTGCCGAGCTTTACGAAAGATATTTTTTTTCCCTCCCCGAGCGTCGTGCATTTTTCACGCGAAAGCGTTGGAGAAATCGCGATCTTCAAAGTGCTTCAAAACTTGGTCACGGGTGACGGGTATAAAGTGCGCTCATTAATAAGTGACATTGATCCTTCTGAGGCTGGAAAATGAATGAGCGGCAAGATTCTATCACGTTCTTCAATAATGGCAATGCAGCTATATAACACTGGACCTAGGCTCTCATTAATGCGCCCGTCACTGTAATTGTATTTTACAACTCTTATACGATTAATTCCGAAACGTTATATTTCTTTTTAACATCCATTGTATTAATAAAAAAAAAGGTTCTAGCTTTTATTAAATAATTCATTAAATAGCTTAGCAGAATGGAAAATATAAAGATAGCGTGTTCGGCTGGAATTTCTAATAAATTATCAACGAGATTGATTTTTTCAATAATGTGGAATTAATTTCGTTGAGATTTTATTTAAAATTTCAACGTTAATCAAGAGAATTTTATTAATTCATTACTTCCTTTTTTTTACCATTGTTATTTGCTCAGAATTCTTTTATGTCGATTATATTGTAAATTCTATTGGAACGCATTTCAGATGAACACACATTAAAGGGACACAAAATCCTTTGATTAGAGAGAAGACATTCGCATTTCACGTTCGCTATGGTGTATAGTTCACTTGAAATTCCCGCATATAAAGATATTATCTCGCAGCACGAGCGTTCTTGCCATCAGATATAGAAGTTCACCGAGTGCTGTTCCACTTTGCACGCGAGCGTTCTACTTTGCATATCAACTTCGGCGCGCAGGGATGAAGAGTTAAACCGACTCGTTCGCGGAGGAGTGAGCATTTCCGCATAAATGTCGAAAGGTCTCGCGAATTTATTCTCGCACGTTATCCCTTGGGGAAACTACCAACGCTTAATTCCATGGCGAAGCAAAAAAAAGGGCATTGCAACGCAAGAAATAATCCAGCGGAATTAATCTTTAAACTCGCCATATCGGTTTGTGGGACGATTTCCACCGACTCCTACCTACTTTGTTCTTTCATTTTTATTATTACTGAATGCCATTTCACCGTAAGCTTGCGAAATCTCGATATCGTTGATTTATAGCATTACAAATACTTTTGTGTCTTTCGTGCGAATATAAAAGGATAAAGAAATGAATCAATGGAACATCGCGAGTCGAACATTATTTCGGCGTTTACGATTACTTTTTGCGAGAAAAGTGTGCACAAGATTGTGATTAAGCTATTGATTGAGTTAAAGTATCGTATATACTAAATACAGTCGAAGGTAAAACGTATATCGAAGCGTGAAGTAGTAGGACGAGCGGTCAGGAAAATGGAATTTACGATACTTGTTGAGCGAGCCTCGCGTCGCATTGGCTAGCTTTAACCGTTTCACAAACCACCCGCATCGATGGATCATTATTCGACGTTGATTTCTTCCGTGTCGCGTGTGCGGGTTTATTTGATTTCGCTGATTGCCGTTCGGTGATTCCGCGCCGCGCCGGCCGTAACATCACTGCTCTCCATATCGACGAACAATCTATAATGATTCGCGCGCTATCTTGTTTTTTACGTGTATGCCGATGTAACGAGCGCGCCTACGTTAAAAAAGATTTACCCCGGTCATGAATATATATTTGCGGAACGCGTAGAAGCACTCAATATTATTACTGATGACGGTAATAATGTTACTACTGACCATATACACGAATCGGTTATTCAGAAGCAAATTAACATATGTTATTAATCAGAGGCTTTCCAATTATAGCGTGTAAACGATTACAAATCAACGAGTGTTTTTCGAGACAGAAATGATAAAGTAAACGTTAATTAAGAGGTAGCTTGTTGTTTTCGCTACAAATCAAAACTCTTTATTAATTATTTAAATTGTCGCTGTTTACCTTGGAATCGTCGGAAAAATATTATATGTTGTCGAAGATGAGAGAGAGAGAGAGAGAGAAAAGGAGAAATAGCGCAAATGCCGAAAGAATTTCCCTGTTTTCATCGAGAATGTCCAGTCCATGCATGGCGAATTCCCTCCCTCTCACCGCTTCTCTCCCTTCAAACGAGTCTCGAAATATAAATATTTGCAAACGAGACTTCGCCCAGCATCAAACATTCGCCACATCGGAAATTTTTACGCCAGCATCACGACATTTATTCGCGTTCCTCCTCTCTTTTTCCTCCATACAAAATCGGTTTTCATTTTTTTTTAGGAAAAAAAATCGCTTATTTTAATCTCGCTGTATTTCTTTCCGGAAAACCGCGTGATAAACTTAAAGAGCGATTTAAAATGCATTTAAAAGTATGCGAAGTAATATTATATTTCGGGAATCGGTTACGGTTCGGATATGTATCGATCTTGTGCTTTATGGACGATCGTAAGTAATAATTCTTGTACATGTTATGTGTAAATATATATGTAATGTGTAAATGTGTGCAAGCAATATCTCGATAGGTAGAATAACATTTTATGTGGGTCAAGAATGTAGCTGGCGCGTAAAATCCACAGCAAATGGAAGCTATAAGTCGGTCGCGACGTAATTTCATATATGATAGTTACGACTGTGCGACGAAGAAACAATGAGAAGGAAATGATTTACGAGACCAGATACGACGGAAATACATTGAAGTGGAAGTCCGTTGCCTGACTGAAAGTGTTTCGTTCGATTTTTAAATTCTTTCTATCATAAAAACAATAATTGACAATGTTTCATTGCTACGTCAAATTTTTAAAGTATCATCGACTTGCGCGTTGTCTTATCAGAGCCTCAGTTTTCAAAGCGCTGCGACAATTTATTTTCAAGGAGAAAGATATTGCTTCTCAGACGCGAAGGGAAAGAGATGCTCAAGAAAAAAAAAAATTAAATCTTGAGTATAACATTGTAAAAGAGGTAAAAAGAATATATATGTATATATAAATATCTTTTTGCACGTTTAACGTTCTGTGAATAATTATTTTAAAAAGTAATATATAATTATTTTTCACAATTAAAGAGACACAGGATGAAACATTTTTTATAGAAAGAATACCGCAATGATACTAGTTATTTTTCTTCGCATGAACTAGAAATGGCTACTTATTCGCTCAGCTATGTTCAAGATCGCGACACATGAAATTTAATAAATGTATTTTCCTACGAAAGGAAATCCAATGTCGCCTTCGCCATACGATACTTTAGGGTGCATTCCAATTTACCTTCCGCCACGTAATTTTCTCTGTGTGACTGTTATACCGCATTTATCGACATGCCGTAGTATAGCTCATCCTTCGGTTGATTTCTAGCGCTTTCACATCGGCGACTTTCATCGGGAACGACAGTAACCCGGATGACCTGAGTCTCTGATACTGCGGTTAGAGGGTCTCTCTCTCGCTCTCTCTTTCTCTCCCTTCCTCTCTCCCTCGCCCTACACCTTCTCTGTTAGTCCGATATTGTAGGAAACGCAAAGAAAACACCATCTATCCTACCGGGATCCTCGAAGACTGCCGAGCCTGCGCGCTGGTGCATAAAGTCGATCGGTTCGCCTGGCGAGAAAATAACTCAATATTTCGACGTTACAGCCGCGCCACGATGCAGTTCAAAAACAGTATTAGAAATGGATTCGTCAAACTTATTTAGCTCAACTCGATAATGAAGGATGATTGAGGCGTATGAGAGATCGATACAATTTTACCGTGGATACGAATAATGATGAGTCAGGATTTTATCGATCAATCTCGGATTTTCAGAGTGAGTAATGGCACTCATTTATAATGCAGGACGTTTAACAATAAACGCATTTGGCGTGATTACTTAAGGCAATACTCCTGATTAAAAACAATAATTTTCGAAATACTAGAATTTAGCCAACACACTTTGCAATTTCTAAAGTTTCTGAAATAACTTGGTATGTCTTAGTAATTTTATTGGAAAATTTTATGCTTTAACTTGAAGCTCTGTTCAAATATATACGAACTTCAAATTAATTAAAAAATAAAATTTTATTATACATTTGCATCTTTTAAAGAACAATTCGTTAAAATCTTTCTTTATTTTTTAATCAATTACAATTCAAAATTATTTGTTATCCTTGACATTTTTATTGAGAAAAATGTCATTTCATTTTTCAAAAAAGAAAAAATTGCCGCGATATTATATGTACGATAATCTCTATAGAAGTAATCTAAAATAAATTTATGTGATTTTAACACTGAGAGACAGCATCCGTTAAAATTAACTGCAATGACGACATGCTTACTAGAAAAATTAACGATATTATTATGTGAACAACAAAACGATACTATAGTCTCACATATTTCGTCGAGTAAAAGTGAAAAATACTCATGGTTAGGATAAGAGCAAGAGATGGTTCCGGCTCTCGTTGCGCGCGAAGGAAAGGGGGGTTATAAATTGCATTAATGAAGGGGCTATTAATTAACGGCCGGGACAATTAATATTAAAGCGGAGACGCGCCGCTGACGAGGCCTCTTCGTTTCCGTCCCTTGACAGGAGAAACCGACGGCACGAAGCGCGCTGACACCACTCCCTGTCATGCACGCGTGTGCCACACAACTGAAAGCACGGAGCCAGACACGGAGAAGAGAAAGTTGTTATATCTTTTAATATAAAAATTTACAACGCCCACAAGTGAATATACATGTACTGGAGCCTTCGACTTCTTCATGACCGCGCGAGCTCTTTTTCCGCGTTGCTCTCAGCTTTTATCACGCTCGGGTTTTCTAGCCAGGGATTCAATTACGGCTTTTACGACAGTTGCTCGTGCTCTCTTTTGGACACGTTGACACGAGCTACGAGCTATTTACATTTTCGGATTTCCATACGAAATACTTTCAGCCTTTATTCGATAACGTAATGTATAACTCATATGCTAAAATTTCAAAGCACTTTCTTTGCTCAAAACTCTTTCCACATTTATATATAATATGATTCGTTCATTTTATTACAAAGCCATTGTCCATTTCCACTCTTAAAAAAGGCGTGTTAAATTGATACTTGAAAGTCTCGAAGCATTGTTGCCTCTTTTCCGCGATGCTGATTGATTCTTGCTTGGTTCACTTTATATTGCGAGAAAATCATTAGCTAATTTTTTGCTACTGTTTGATTTTAAAAATAATTTTCTGCTTTAGTTTATTAAAAGTTACGAGAGGCTCAATAACCCAATATTGAGTAACTTTTTAAAAAGTGAAGCAAAAAAATTATTCTTAAAAGCAAACAGTAGCAAAAAATTAGCAAATAATTTTCATGTCTTATTGATTACGTTCTGATAATTTAGCTTATTGTTAGACAGCTTAATATACAGGAAGGTATACATATAAAGCTATCTATGCCAAATTATCAGAACAAGAGAAAATTCTATTCTCCGCAGAGAACACATGTGTACTATAATAGACACAGTTAATTTTTTCGTCGATCAAATTCAAGAGTCGAGGCTAAAAGATGAACGATATTAAATATGACGTGTATAAACCTGCAATTTTAATATCTCAAGCCGAAGCGAACGTGAAGCTTGATGAAAGTGGAGCGTAAATACGGGCGTCGTTATTTAATTTAGAGCGCACCCCTCGTCGTCGCTGGCACTCCTGCGACCTGATTAATTAAGTACGAAGAAATTACAGAACACCGGGAAATATGTCCTCTTCGCAACTTCGTGACGCTTTTCATAATTTACCGCCCGCGTGATTTCTTCTTGCATGCGTCCTGCTATCCCCGCGGTGCAACCCGCTGCAACTCTCCGGCGAACGACATGGCGAAGAACAATTTAATAGATTCAAATAGACTAATGCCATCGTTAACGGACTGTACTTCTAATTCGCTATTTAATTTTAGCAATTGTTACTAACATTGTTATATATAATTTTAAACTTTTTGTCAATGAAAGACAAAAGATATTTCATTTTGTGTAATTAGTTGAAACTATACATTTCCAATATTAATTAAAAATTATAACATGAAAATTTATTATAGTGAAAATATGAAATATTGTCATACTGAAAATATTACTGAATACAAAATCGATCGATAAATTTATCGGTAAAAATATGCAGATTATTTGAATATAAATATATTGGTTCTTAATGTTTCAAATTTGCCAGTAAATTCAAAATCATAGATAAATTGAGATTGTAGTTGCAAATATCGTGATATTTTCGTTTAAATCCATCACGTGCGAACATATCGCTACGCATATCCGTAAATTAGTTCATAAACCGAGATGAGGAAGGATAATAAATCAGTAGTGAAAATTGGCTGTAAATTTTTCGTGTCATGTCGAACGCGTGTCGAAAGTACATTATAATAAGTGATTTAGCGGAATTATTGCCATTATTACGCGCGGAACTGTTTTATGGTTATCAGCATCGAAATTAACGCCAGTGATGCCATACACCGCCGTCCATTAATATTATTATACCCATTTGTTGTCAGAATAATCGCGAACAAACGAGATCAGGATGGTACGAGTAGAGAAGGAAGGAAGAAGGAAGGAGGGAGGAAGCCAGATGTTGCCGAACGCGGTTCTCCGATTGATGGCTGATACGTTAATGAACATTCGATCGTCCAATAAAAAACTAGGGCCATTATTGTTTCCGTGCGATTAATGCCGATTTGAATCGTGTGTTTTGCTTTAGCATAGCGCCCGATAGCGCGCGATTCAATCAAGTTATATTTTCTTTTCGATGTGGAAATTTCGTCAGCTTTTTACAAACGGCGTATTCTATCTAATTTTTTTTCAATAATGTGCATTAATTTTCGTTGATTGTGATTTCGCCTTAATGTATATGTATTTATTGATTATTTTAATATTATGTAATTAAAATGCTTTATTTATTATTTCTGCATTTATCAGAAAATAATATTTTCTTAATTAGGTCAATTACCATATTTTAGGTAATCATAAAATTTCTTCATCAACGTTTTTCACGATTGCGTGAAAACATAGATGAAAAATACAGATTAAATATACAATAATTTCATGCATTAAAAATAATAAAAAAACAAATTATTTTTTATTCTAATTTTACATGTCTCATATTCTTTGATGTTACATCAATATGCAATAAAATTTCTCTAGTTTAATAAAATATTCAATGTTGAAAATTAAAATTCTACAAATTAAATTC
>VBVR01002891.1:0-12970 GCA_011638315.1 Tetramorium parvispinum | reverse complement strand
CTTGTTTATACTATTTTCCTCTTGATTTTAGAGGAATCCTTTTGAGGTCAATATAAGAGTAAAATTCTCTAAGATTTAAAGTATTTCACCTATATAAAAGAATTTTTTTTTTTTGGTGAATATTTAATAACTCACGCTAAAATTATTAATCGCGGAAATTTCAGTTATTCTTAGCTTCTGGGTTAATGTTCGTTCGATAGTTTTGGAACCAACTGCGTCTTACTTTTATGAAATATTAGATTCATTTTATATGACTGACATAAGCTCATAAACGGAATTTTGGAAGACCTTGCCCATGGGACAAAGTTTCCGCTAAGCGCACGAAAGAAGTCGGTCTTAGAGAGAGAACTCTATTTCTGACGCCTGCGGGGGGGGACTGTAAGTCAGGCGGGTAGAGAGCGTTGGTGATAAGATTAGGCCAGTTTTCCACCCGCCTGTGGCGTCATACATATTCGATACCATTCGAGGGCGAGAAGGAACACCTGGGAGTTCGCGGATCTCGGTGGCGCCTGCAGGCAATTTCGATGTCGATCTTCGCGTTTTATTCCCTTCGCGGGTAAAACTAATTATTCGTCTTCACCTTTGCCTAGCGGTCCCCGATGGCAGTTGCTGGATTTTTCGGGGAATATCTATGGGTATTTCTTTCTGTTTCTCGAAAATTCGCATACGAGACGCGGGTAAATTTGTCGTGGGTAGCATATCTTATCCTATCCTGCTTTCGTTGCACATGCGGAAATTACGAGAGGCGAATGTTTTTTTTAGATGTTATATCTATATGATCAAGAGGGAATTGATAAGAATTTATAATTTAAGTTATTTATTGTATTTCTTTGAAATTTAAGTTCTCAGTTTGTCATGCTTAAGCAGTTCAGATATGCTTGTTAACCCTAGGCTGTCACATCGGATCACCATGACTAATGACTTATTAGTAAGATATCTTTCGACGCGCGTGGAAATGTAAACTTGTGTGGTCATTTAAAATCGATTTCAGGTATCTACTACAGATAGAGACGCTTGCCAAAAGGAGGGAAGCGTCAGTGTCTGTTCGGCAGCCGTTGGAAGAATTTTTCAAGTAAAAAAAATGCTGTCCTTCAATATATAAAATAAATATCTTTTTTAAAAGATCATTTATGGACTAATTTTTTTATTAAAGTAATATATCTTGAGAGTATAATCATAATTTTTAGCTTAAAATATTAGAAATTAAGGAAATTATGATTTTTCAAGCAAAATGTGATTTAAAAAAATTTTATTTTCAACAATTTTTTGTTCAAATGAAGATAATTAAAATATTAATTTTTTATAATTGGAATATATATTTTTTATATTTAAACTTTATTTCAGAAATTTTGGACACTTAGTTTTTAAACTGCAGCTCATCGAAAATTGCGTTGGGTCACCGTGACCCAGTGACAGTCTCGTTAGAAAAAAAGATGTTACAGCCTAGGGTTAAAAGAAAAAGGAAAAGCGTTGTTAAGAATTCATACACGGATTTCTCTCGTGACACACGGTACTCGGCGTTGCAATGAGTGATATAGAAGATGATCAGATAATTGTGTTCATCCATTGTCATATCGCCATTTCCGCTTCAATGCACTCTTTTTCTCTAAAGCACACAGCAGTGACAGAAAAACGTGGTAAACTCTAAGTAATCTTCCACTTAGTGTTTTGTCAGTTTCTTCTCGACATTTCTGTTATAGCTCCGTTATTAATAATGAGTGACATCTTTTCAGTAAAATAACCCGGATATTTTTTTCCTCGGGCGAATGGTTTTTCATTCTTTTGTGTCGTGCGTGAAAATGACAGACCCGTACGCGAGAAAATCGATTTCCATCGTATAACAAACTCCTATCTCTTGTCAACGACTTTTTCTCTTGTTACTGATTACAGAGTCTTTCGCTAACATCGTGGTAGTGCACTATCGTTGTTCAATTTTCCGGAAAATATCTGCGAGCTTCCTTGCCTTGTTTTTCGCGCGGGTGTGTTTTTGTGTTTTGCTTCTGCTTCGCTTGAAATATATTGAGAGCGCACAACTACGGGTCGAGTATTCCATTTATTCTTATAAAACGTATGACACTGATACTGCTGAAAAGTCAATTTTCAACGTGTGCCAAGTACCGGTCGAGTTGTTTCGTCTTGTCGCGTTCTTTTGCTGTTCGCGCGCCAACCAGATTGACGTACCAATATTATTCTACATTTGAGTTTAAATTGGTTTATTATAGTTAAAAGATTTCCCATTACATTATAAGTATAACATTACTTTCTTTCAAATGGGATATAACATGAGATATAAATTACAGAATTTCCGTTTAGTTAAGGAAAATTAAATACATTTGATTGACAATTAGATAATTTAAATGACAGTCTTTACATACAAAACTTTTAGATAAATATCCTGTATAGTTTCAATTTTCAGACCCATGATAACGTATATCAGTTTATTATGATGGATGAAGTTGTAATATGATACTTAATAACTATCATATTAATGAGAATTGATTTAATGGGGATGCATTTAATAACGTTTACTGACGTAGTTAACAAATAATATATTTATATTTACGGTATTTCCCTCGCCACCGTATAGATTGATTAAATGTTCGCCCAGTTACCCTACATTTACGCCACGCGCAATTTATTCGCCACGCCGGATAGAGCGAAGCAATTAAGTACTTTCGTCAAATGCAATATGCTAATAGTCCGCGGTTGAAAATGCAGGACCTCGCGCCACACTTGTGACCGTTCGGTAACCTCATGTATAATCTTTATCCACGAGTTTACGAGCGTAGTAAACTTTTTTTCTGATGTACGCTTTAAAACCGTGGACAGTCACGTTGTGTTGCTGACACTTTTATAAGATGTCTGCATTTGAGGTGTAGTGCATTATTTTTCAATAGCCTCGGAGAAAATGCGATAAAGTGACGATGTGGGGAAAAAGGTACACATAAGAGAACAAGTAAAGTTTCAGAAATCTGTTTACAATTTTTATCGTGATTTCTTATACCTTTCTTTATTAAGGCTCTTTTTTTGAAATTTTAATTTTATCCTCCCCCCTACCGAGAAAGCAAAAATGGAAAGAGTTTAGCCAAGCTAAAGGTTTATTCCAGCATGTAAAACGATTTGCTATTCTTAGATTGTTTCTACCAGAGACTTTGATAAATTATTTTATATTCTTTCGGATATTTTGAGAAAATAATTCCAGAATATTATTTTTCATATCCCATTTTTAATTGCATGTATATGTATCACGGTGTTATTAAATATATTTTTGTTTCATTTCTTTGAGAAAGTGTATTCATATAATCTATTCCCGTATTATAAATATGAAAAAAATTTAATTATTTACTGCATTTTGTAGACAAGAATAATATTGTGTTCTTTTTTTATCGCAAAGTACATGCATTTTTGACAAGTAATTATTACTTTATTTTATTATTAAAAATAATTGCAGAAATAACAGTATAAAGATGTAAATATTATTTTAAGTCAAACATCAATCATATTAAAGTATATAATTTATAAATAAAATAAGAAAAATAGGATGCTTTGAAAAAATCGAAAAGCGAAAAGAAATCAACTAAAGTTTATTATAATTGTAACCGCTTTGTTTTTTTTTCCCTATATTATCGGTAGGTTTATTCAGGGCTTTAATAAAACTATGACATTCCCTTCCATTCGAGTCATTCACACCCTTCGACAAGAACACGCAAGGGTGTGAGGACTGCCGCAGGACGTGTTCATGGTCCCTTTGTGTTTCGCTTATCTGTAGGAAGGATGTGTTAAGGAGATATAATCTTAACAAATTGATTGTGATTGACAAAGAGCATTTCGAGCATTCTGAATATACATATGTTTGGCAATTTATAGGAAAACGTCAATGATAAATTTGTATTTCTTGGTAAAACAAACGAATATTAAGTATATGAATAATTAAACAGGATATTTTAAAATATGCGACAGCATAATATTAGAAATCATTTTGGCTTTTTCTTCATGTTAGGCTGTTTTATTATTTGTAACGTTATTAGTCGTTATAAATTCTGGAATTAATGCATGTAATTTCACGCATGTTGCATGGCTACAGTTCCTGAGGCATCATGCGATAATGATATCGGTATACGTGGATAAGGCGTACAAGCGCTTTAGCCGGGCTATCTGCAAAACGGTCCACTGACGCTTTGACATGACCTATATATGTCGTGTAACGACGTTCTAATGTTCCTAAATTTATCGGTGAAAGATCCTTATGTTCCTATAACTTTATTGAACAAATTATTCAGCATTTTACGTAACACGTAGTCTTAATAGTAAATCAAGAATAATTTTTAAGTATTGATTTTTATTAATTTTTTTTATTTAATTATTACAAAATATGTAAGTTTGGTTTTACAATATCCGTCGTATTAATTTCTATTTGACCATGCTATGTGGTAAAAAAAGAAAATTGTTCCTTATAGAATCTAATTCCATTATATAAAAAAACCCTGAATTTTACTCACAAGGAATCCCACGGAAGTGTCTCCGATTTTGATGAACTTTAAATATGTGTAGTCTAAATTAAAATAAGGAATATTTTTTTATACTTCTCCATTCGCCCATTTAGGGGATGAAACTTTGTGAAAGATCTCTTTTTTTTTCTCTTGATGCGAATATCGTGAATACTATAAGAGATAGAAAAAAATGTTTTAAAAAAAAGTTAAATAGCATGAAGAGTACTTTATAATAGTGATTTTAAAAAATTTAAAAAGAAAATTTTTTATATTTCTCACCATTAATTTATTGTGGTCACTGGGAGTTTAATGGACCCCACGCTAAATTTACGATTATGTTTCTCTAAACGTAAAAAAAACAAACAAATTTATTCACCCTATTTTGCTTCCGAAAAATCACCTCTTTGAGTTCACATTTTTTGACATAATTTGTCATTTCAAACTTTAAAATAAATACATTTTTTGCAAAACCCACTATGAAACTAATTTTTATTTAAAAGTATGTACTGTCTTGAGAATACAACATTAACATGGTTCTGTGAAATATGTGTAAATAACAAATCTGTGTAAATAACAAATTTTATGAATATTTTCGAAAATAACGTATTTTATGAATATTAAAAAGTCCATTTCTTCAGAAATTTTTTTGCTTATTTTTTTTATTACATTAATATATTAATTAAAAAAAAGATTGTTGGATCATTAACAGAAGACCTTCAGATATGCCTAGTTAAATTTTTCAGACGAAACTTCGACTACCTGACAAATGGCGACTAGTTTTCTATGTGGGGTTCAATGGACCTCGTGTGACCGTTATGAAATTATTTGGAAGTGTGACTACACCGGATTACGAATCACGTGATTCAATGAACGTCGTATTGGTATCGCAAATTAAATTCCGCAAAAGGAATAATCAAGGTTTGAAATTATCATTCGACAGAAGGTCGTTGCAGTCGCGTCATATAGTCAAATAGTCATCGCACAACGTAGAACAATGAATCTTAGAAAGTACGCTCGTCCATTAATGAAAATTCCATGCGCGTGCTACGCAGTGGTTAATGGCGGATAATACCGTGTTCCGCAAGCGCGGCGAGGCATAAGAACGACAAGATAAATCAATTAAGATTAAAGAGGTACTCATCCGTCGGTGATAACCGTCTGGGTTGTCGGACCGCAATGCCCGTACAATTCAGTCGTCATGTGCCGGTGTACGCTTCCTTCCTTTCGTTAACCATTAAAGTACGACCGCTGCTGGGTCTGGATACGAAGATTGCATGCGAATTATATGTCAGTTCAGAAAATGGGGCCGTAGCCGCTCAGTCCACCTAGTCGCTGTGAGGTACTCGGGCAATCGCTGCTTACACCGTTTTATAGGGCCGTGGCCGTTCACGTTAACCAGAAAAATCCGGGCTGTCACCGCTATAAACCGCTTTTCGGACTGACCTGTGCAAACTTCCAGCGAAGAAACGGGCCCGGTCGCACTTGCGCTCCCACCATCGCTTGCAGAGTTTTTCAGCAAGAGACACAAATCAACACAGGAGTCATTCTGTCTTTATTAGATATTCAGTGAGAGACAATGACAGAATGACTCCTGTGTTGATTTGTGTCTCTTGCTGGAAAGCTCCCAGAGTCTGTTTCACTCGCTCTGCGGCAGCGCCACGCTCCCCGGCTGCGTACGTGAGCCGGGTAGCGCGTGCGTTTCCAAATTTAAGTAAGTTGCTCGAGACTTAACATTATTTTTTTAATACTTGGGGGGACAACTTTACACACCCTATTTCTTATATGCGATAATATGCGATTAGAATGTGCTGCGTGAAAAATCGAGCACACGGACGAATATCGATAGCATACATATATTCGTTTGTAATTATTTTTCGATAATTTCGTATGTCGGAAAGTAACTATATCATACATAGTTGGATTCGTAATAAAATAAGCTTTAATTTCGTCTTTAGAAAAATTGAAAATTTTGAAAAAAAATTTTAATGGTAGGTAGTAATATAAAAGAATTTTTTTTTTAATTTTCTAAAATCACTATTATAAAATATTCTTCAAGCCATTTAACTTTTGTTTGAAACATTTCTTTCTATCTCTTATAGTTTTCACGATATTCGCTTCGAAAGAAAAATACTGATTTTCTGCAAAAGGATGTTTCATCCCTTAAATGGCCGAATGGGCACATATAAAAAAATATGTGTCCCTTATTTTGATTTAAACTATAACATATTCAAAATCATCAAAATCATCAAAATCGGACACTTCCATGAGGGTTCCTTATCAGCATATCTTGCATTGCTAGTGCATTGATATTAAAGAGTCCCTCTAATAATTTCATTCCAGATATATGATTTTTTGGTGTCATAATAAAAAGAACGTGTTATGTTCATGTGTATTGCAATAATCGGCTTATAACCGAGCCAATTATTGTCGTTATTGCTTGGTAGCGTGAGATATACGTCGGTTAATTAGTGCGCGATCACGCGGTAATGTGAAATTTTAATCTCACACCTTTGACGCGGAAAATACTCTAATGTGGTGAAATTGCAAATAACGCGGATTTCATCAATATTAATCGCAAATCACATCGGCCCTTTAAAGCCATTTGGACAAAGATTTAATATTTTATGCCAATTTAAGCACGCTGATGTGCGCACAATATTACGCGCGGAGGAGCGCGATTAAACAGACCATCACTAATCGGGCATCACTTTTCGAGTGCATTTTCAATGAATATATTGCTCCATAAATTACTATTACACGTTCTCATAGAAGCGTGTGATATGATATGGAATGTCTGAATGTAAAAGATTATAAATGATGGCTATGACAGAATTGTAAAGTGTAAAAACAAACATACATACTGTCTGACAATTAATATTAATTTATGTAATTGAGTTTATTGCATTCTTTATAATTTTGTAAATTTATGAATCAATTTATGCACTTGCATATATAAACTTACGAATGATATTTTTATGGAATATGATTTATAGAACATATATGCTATATTTAAACAGAAATTATTTTTAAGGAAAATATTAGATGTAATTTTCAAATAATAAATATTTTACTCGTAAAATTTCTCATGTACCTATATTTGCAAATCATAAATTTAATGAGATACCGATAAAAAGACGAGAGTGAGAGAAAGAACTCGTAACAAGATACGATGTACATAAAACTCTATTATTTCTATCAGTTAAGCTTGCTGTTTATCTTGGAATTTCTGAAAGAGTAAATTCCACGCGGTATCCCATGCTTGTTATTCGGAAATGTTAAAAATTCGGAAACTAAACTGGCACGAACGCGCACATCGCCATTTTAATAGCAGTCGGATGCTCGTCTGCGAGCAGTTCGACTGCGGCTCGTTGCAATCGCCAGCGGATCTGCACGCGGTATGCAGAAAGCTCTCGGAATTACTGATCAATAAGTATAACTTTCGGACAACGTGAATATTTGATCGAATTGGCACCTGACATTCCCTCGGGATATCGAATGACACAGATTCGAACTCCACAAACATCGTAGCCGTGAAACATATTCGCGCCAAGGCAAACTCCCATAGTCGTTTACGCCCCGTATCCAGGGCCCAGTTTCCCTTGTGCATCCAAGACAGTAAAATCGCGCACATTTTAAACGCATTTCGCAAAAGTGCCTCGTTGTCACGATCGCGTCTGAAACGCGACAGCGAAACGCCACATCCTGCCCGCTGATAGTCCAGGGTGCGTCAAACTCCGGATTGTATGTCAGGAAGAATCGATTTACGGTCGCGCGCGAGGATCGATCCACATCGCGCGTTTCTCTTTGGCGTTACAATTTCAGTTGAAACTTTTCAATTTCCTCCACGTGTGCACTGACGACTTTTCCCATCCGGGCCGCGCCAGTCATCCTTCAATGCCTCTGTGCTATGCCAAGAGACCATATGCAGATTTCGGACAAGCTACGTGGACGATCCAGCTGATATTCCAACCTCATGATATATTCATAAAACTCTGAGTTCTCTTAACTCTTTTTCCCTCTCTGTCATCCGTTATGCTTGCGAGGCAATAATGTCAGACTTTTGTCTCTAGAACCTTAAAATAAGAGGATACGTGGCTACCATGCCACATTGTTGTTTACACTGAGAAAAAAATATAATTACTTTTGACCTCAAAAACAATTTTATAATATTTCTAACTATGATAATTATGGTTAATGATGCATATAATTAAGTTAATCATATTTCATGTTAGAAATATTATAAAATTATGGTCGAGGCCAAAAGTAACTGTATTTCTCTCTCAGTGTACGAAATACATTTTTTACGAGTTTCGAGCCGCTCGAGAGATAATAATTAATTTATGTTAGACACGCGAAAGTATCATGAATTTGACAGATCATATTTAAAGTTAGCCGTACTTTTTTTATAACGGAGCAATTTCTCGACTCGATAAAGAGCAAATGTCTGATTTGAAGTGTAATCTTTCGAAGATGCTGAGTGGATGGAAAAGCTGCTTGGGAAGAATGTTTACAGTGGAAGTTTCGTGCGCGCATTGTTCGAGAAATGCAACTTTTCGAAGAGTAATATAAAGGACCGGAGATATTTTAATCGTTTATACTAATTATTAAATACAATATAAAATGCGGAGAAGATCTTTATAATCTTCAGGGGTTTATGTTATTTAATCTTATAAATATAAATGAACATATCATTTTTATTTCCACTGATTGCAAGTGATTCTTTTATTAGATATATTCAAGTTTAAAATGTTTCGTTAATATTTCGTCTCATTTTTAAAAAGTATATAGAACATTGTTTCTGGTTTGTCTTTCGAAGTCATCGCGCTGATAAAAGAAATCATTAAAAATTAAGAATTAGAGGAAGGATTAAAAAGATTTTTCATAAATTAGAAAGGATAATCCATAATTATTTTTAAGAATTCTGGTTTAACGTCGATTTATTATAATCGATAACAGCGAATGTGCAGGAAAAGAACAGCAGCTTCCCGGTGCATTTCACATTATATTGAATAAAACGGAAATTCTTTGTTTCATAGACTAAGGTAATTTTCTCCACTGCAAAAGAGACGGTATGTACTTTAATGTGCACGGACAAAGGGTCAAGTTTGCCGAATCGTAAAAACGTCGCGAGTACTCTTTAAATTTTTTACATCGTTTCTATTATTCTCGAGGCGCTTTCAATGCGCCAAGTCATCGATATCATGTCACTGTGAATCATATCGAGCATAAAAAAAAGTACATCAGACCTCTCAATCACTTTGGCGATTGCCATCAATCACTGCTGTCACATTTCTGTGTATATTCGTGCCAGGATGTAGTACGTCGAGCGACATCGTCAGCTTTAGGGCATTATCGCGTTCATAGAAAGAGTTTTCCTTTCCATTGGATTGCTAACCATGAAAATATATTTCGCGTACAAGATTTTCATCGTTCATCGGCTATGTTTAGTTTTTTCTTAAGTTTTCTCGAACGATGGTGAAAATTTTTGACATATGAGTTGTCAATCTTTCCTTTGTTATGATTTTAGTGCTGTACGAATGTGTAATGTTTTTTTTTTCCAGTGTATATTCTACTGCGTAGGTATTCTGCAGGATTTGATTTCTTTCAATTAACAAATAGATAATACTTTTTACGATATTGCTATTTTCTTAAATATTGTAATCATTTAGCCGCGAATTATTTCAAATGCATAAACATTCTGAATTTTTTATTACATTGTACTATTGTATATAAATTGTCTCATTTACTTACTTTAAATTTGACATTAATTATATTTTCTATTATTCAAATTAATGCAGTGAATGATAATACCATAATTAAAAACATTTGTAATTTTTTATCTTGAAATCTTTTATTTATTGAAATGGAAATTTACTCTACATGCCCATTTAGGTCACGTGCTAATGGGAAAGCACTCACCCATAGATTAATAAAATTAAAAAGATTATGAGTGCATATGAATATTATATGAACATTAATATTTATAAGAGATGCAAGAAACTAAGGGAAAAATAAAACTAAGACAACGATGAGATGTGTTTAATGATACTGATTTTCATGATTTTTATTTTGTATTATATAATGCATAAGTTTTCTGTATTTTTTATTATTGACATAATTTTTTTATTAAGCGAGGAAACTGTTTTTTAACATTTCTCTTCATTTAAATATTACACGGTGGAAAACCGTAACTATGAAATTCTTTTCAATAACATTGAAAAAATTGCTGAAAAGGGCACATCGAGAAAGAAATATTATATATGTATTTGAGGAAGTAATCCTCCAAGATTTACATCACTATTGATCGGTTATTCGTGTCGCAAACGACGAGCAGCGTTGTACAACACGCATTATTAAAGTTTGCAGCTTAAAGGCGGTATCGCCCGCGTTTCCCCGCTATTTTGGTTGCCTCATGAGCCATTTGCCGTAAGCCGTATTAAGGATTTATCTACCTATCTAATATATCTCTTCCTCGTTCTCGCTAGTGATAGACGGTGGTGTAGATTCCGGCGTGGCGGCGGAGACGACCTGCTCCGATCGATCGAGGAACGAAAATTTGAAAAAACGCCAGCGTCGACGAAGCGCCACGGCGCGCTTAATATTCTTCCAGGAAGGACTGCGACGTACCCCGGACCGGCAGAAGGTTTTTGCCCCGGGACATTCGTCAGATCGTTCCGTATTACTCGTACACCCGTCTCTTGTGGAAGGCAGGAGCGATGGGGTTGCGGGGCGGTTCTCTCTCGAGGAACGATTCGTGAGAGAAACGAAGGCGATCTGGCGGGGGTAGACGAATGGCTGTTTATCGCCGCCGAAAATATTCCGGTTATCCGGTTTCTTTCTATGGAGAAACGTAATTCACGAATGCGCGTTTCGAATGAGGTTTCTATACGACGTGAATGCGAATTTTCGCGTGAAAAAATTACCCGTAATTATCATGCGGGCGCATTGGGATATTTATAATTTTCTGCTCTATCTGTCTTATCATATCGCCTAAAATTAAAGTTAATCGAGACTTACGCGATAGTTAAGTTTTGTTGTCGGAGAATTTTGTGGGAGGTAATAGTGACTTTCAGTCGTCCATTTAACCTCGATTCAGCTCAAGGTTTGTTAGATATCAAAAATTTGGCTTACATTTATAAACTTCAATATGTAATTTTTAAAAAGGTTTATTTAAAGATTATTATTCATATTTCCCGAAGTTTCGATAGATATCTAATTGTAAGCCACTCGCTGTGTAAACATTCTGAATCTCTCGTGAATATTTTATAATAATTTTTTTGTTTAAAAACATTTATATTATCTCAAAATGATTTAATGAAAATAATCAATAAATCAATATATTAGCAATAAAGTAATAACCACAGTATTAAAATATTTTATAGTATGCTGTAAATATATTGTTTGTGCAAACTAAAGTTATGAAATGTATCGAATTTCGATAGGCTAACCAAATCAATATATACCGGATCAACTTCCAAAGCTGCTTTTCTCGAAAGTAAAATCTCTGAAAAAAAACTTTATTCTGTATTTTCAACTTGTTTTTAAAAGAAACCGGCTTCTTTTCAACGACTGTCGGCTCAGTCTGTATTTGAAAAGTTCTGATTGACGTTGGAAAAACATCCAAAGATATGGGATATATGAAACGGAACGGAGGAAATGTCGCGTAATCCAAGCTAGTTTTATTGGCGGATTTAAAAATCCTCAGTTTTTTATTAATATTCAACTCATTTCGTTTTCACTCATTTTAACTTGTCATCCTTGTTTCGACATAGATCTAATGGAATGAATGGAAATAGAATATTAATCGAATCTTTAAATTAAACGCATTGATTCGTATTCACTTATTTCAATTCTACACACAGAAAAGAATTTATTCTACAGAAAAGCAATTACTTATTTTATTTTGTTTAAGTAATAGTTTTCTTCAGCTAAGAGTATTTTCTTAATAACATAATAGTTTAAAATATATTCGTTACAAATTTAGACTATGTTTTAAGTAAATGTGATGCTCATGAAGACTTTTTATGATAGATTTACGGATATTTAGAACAGGTATATTTATTCGTAGAATTAGAACAGGTATATTTATTCGTAGTTAGTATAAATTTTTCTGTGTGTACTAATTTTCCTAATTCATAGGAAATAGATACTTTTATTTAGAGAAATGAAATATCGTAAAATGTAAATTAATGAAAGTTTAACAAGACAAGACAAGTTTATTTAGATTGAGTATCTATATCATGTATAAATAATAAAATCTTATTTTATTTTTATTTAAATTTAATTTCATTTCAACTAAATCTTAATTAAATAGTTGCAATTAATTAAAAAATATACTTAAAATTAAATACTGAAGAGATATAAAAAATAATATTCAATTAAATTATATCTAAAAATATGAAAAAATAAAGATTAATTTCAAATTAAGTGTGATATCTATAAATGAAGAGACAGGATGAAACTTGTGATAATTATTTAAT
>VBVR01002890.1:0-20047 GCA_011638315.1 Tetramorium parvispinum | reverse complement strand
GTATTACATAATGAAGATATGTATATTTCCCTTCTGTCTTTAGAATTCCATTTTCAATTTCACTATTTTTTAAAGGTAGTCTTGATAGAGTATCCACTACGACATTTTCCCCGGTACTAATACATTCTATTTTATAATTAAATGCTGCTAGGAAAAAAGACCAATTTTGCAATCTGCTCGCTGTCATTTTTGGAATCCCCTTTTCTGGAGAAAGAATCGTGGATAATGGTTTATTGTCTGTTCTCAAAATAAATTCTCTTGCATAAACGTAATCATAAAACTTGGTAACACCGAAAATTATCGCTGCGGCCTCTCTATCAATTTGAGGATAGTTTTCTTGCGCTTTTGTTAATCTTTTTGACGCAAAAGCTACTGGTTTGTCACCGTCTGTATATGGTTGACTAATAAATGCCCCTAAGCCCTGTGGTGAGGCATCACACGTTAAGATTAGTTTATTATTTATAGTATAAATAATGTGGGGTATAACTTGCAACCCACGCGCCTTCTTACGTTTTAAATTTTGACGCGCACTAGAGGATTAATTAATTATTAATCTAATGGCAGTAGACTTGTTATACTTACGCTTATAAAGGAATTGGTATTCATTGTGAGAATGTAAGCGCTAGAAAATTCAATGGATGTTAATAACGATTCATAATTATTATAGATGTTATAGATATTAATAGATTCTGTTTTCTGCTTTGCTTCATTGTCAACCATCCCATTCCAAGGATATTACTAGTGAGTTGAACATTCTGTAAAAAATATATGTACATGGATTAAAACATTCTATTTCTTGAGTATAATGTCTTCGAGAAGAAATTTTAATATTTTCTTCTTTTGATTATATCCAAATTTGTCACTAAGTTTGTCACTGTTGTTCATAATAGACTGAGAAGGTTACATCTAATAATATATAATAACATTTAATAAGTATGTCTTAATATTAATTTTGTAAAGCGCGCACTTCTCTATGTAACAGATTATGGATGAATTATATCGACGTTAAAATTTGGTCTTCCTCATTCGTTCCTCATTTGTTATACAATCTCGTTTAAGCATCTCGTTTAACCAAAACTGTTTAAGTAGTGAAAATCTGTTTCTCTTTGTGAATGTGCAGATTACAATTAAACTATAAATGTGCAATAAACATATGTATGATTGAGCTTTCACACAGTGAGCACGTATTTGATTATTCCTGTCTTACTCCGAGATTCCACAGATAAAACTTATTATTTCCAAATAGTATTTAGTATCGCGTAAGTATAAATTATATAATGCATGTTCGAGTTTTGTAAAATATTCACATAATTCGTACCTTTAACCTCCCTTCGTTCCCATAGCAGTAGAGTGAAAAGTATTGCACATTCAACACTATCCTTGCCAATTGAAATAAGTTGGAGCACACCACCAGCGTACTCATTTCAAATTGAATGGCAATAATCTTGAATTTTTTGATTACTATTAATGTAAATCTACAAAATAAAAATATTTTAAAAGAAAACGCGTTTAATTAAAAACAGTAAACTGTACAAATTCTAACTTTGAAGATATTTTTTTAATATATTAACCCATATAGCACAAAATTTCCAATTACATTGTAGCAATATTGTTGCAAGATTGCAATCTTGTTGCAACATTATTACAATGTAAATGGGAATATATTATAACATATTTTAATATGTTATAATATATTCCCATTATGTAATATATTATGTTTTTTACATATAAAATTAATTAACAATAAACTCTTATTATTTACGCTCAATATCTATGTATATGTTAAATAAGCGTGACATATAACTTGTTATTAATTTTCCAAATATTTTTTTTATTAATTCACGATTTACAGAATTGTTAAAAGATTAACTTAAATATATAATCGTGTTAACGTACACATTTATTCTACAAATTGTTTTAGCCAAGGGTGATCTTTTTCAGGCGATACTCCAATACTTCGATTTGACAATATAAACCACTGTTACTCTGTCACTTTTTCCTTTCTCCTCTCCTATTTATAAATTTCTATACTGTATTATTACATTTTTCAAATTTTTCATTTCTTATTTTTCATTATTCCCTTTACTTTTCTTGCTTCCAAATAAATATTTCTATCGCCTATAAAGGCATAAATTTTTCCTTTCTACTTCTCGTGTATTCTATGCAGCTCTCTTTTCCTTCTTCTGCAGCTCTTAGCCTACCAATTCTTTCGTCCTAACTTCTTTTTTTTATTATCCTTTCCTAATACTGATAAAACATTTTTATTTCAGGTCGAGTCTCTGGCAGGAATTTTTTCGAATAAAAACTTTATGCGACAACGACACAATGTGATAGTGTTCTCATTCTCGAAAAAACAAAATATTGAGATAAAGGAATAGCAGCTTCACTGTCTGCTTACAGACCGTCATTGATAATTTATCTCTATGTATTAATTTTGATGAAGGTAAATTACTATTTGTCTGAATGTTATTTTATTTTACAATAATTGCTCTCAGTATTTGCTAAGTGTATTGTCTCGCGCTACTCCTGATTGTAAATTATTCCTCACTTCACATCGATTTCCACATTTGCATCTAACAATAAGTGAAAATAAGTGCAAACAGAAACATGTATACCTGCCTAAATATAATTAACTTATAAACAAATTTGTCTACATTTAAAAAATTTTTAAAATTATTGTAATTGAAAATACTATTTTCTTTTTATACTTTTTTCATATCCGTAAGATTTTCTTTTGACTAAATGTTTTTTTAATACGATTTATCTTTGGAGACCTTGCAATTTTTAGTACGTACCTTTATTGTACTTTATTACGTAACTTTTTACATATTAATAAAATTTATTACATTTGCATATATTTAATTACTTTCTTCAATTTTGATGGCAAATATTTGATAAAAAATTAATGAAGGGTAATACAAAGAATACAGATAAATAAGATTTTTTTATTTATATACGTAATATAGGTCATATGCAATTGCACAAAAGAATATGATTACCATCGAAGATATTTTTATACTCGTTGTCAAATGTTTTAACATATACATATAATACACTGCACATGTTTTAAATACTATTTGGTCTTCTTCCTTTAGCAGCATCATCACTATTCTTCCTTCGTTCGTTTAAGTATATTATATACTGAATATGACATTTTAAGTAACTAAAAAATATATTAATTTTTATATAACATTTTTTAACTATTATTATAGCTATTAAAGTATAATGAATTTATCTCTGACCTTCACGAAAGAATCTAGATTAACTGTAACAATGTATGCACTAGAAAATTCAATAGGTATCAGACAGCGATTCATAATTATTATCAGATCGTTTTTTACTTTCTTATCTGCTGTTACCCAGTCCATTCCAAAAATTTCATCAGCAAATTGAACGCTCTATAATAGAAGATGTCAGACAAGTGTAATTGCAATGTAACATTTCTTATTTTGCAGCTGTAAATATTGTTGTATTATATGATTTAGATTAAAAAATTGTTACTTATTAAATCGTTAAAATTATTATTTTAACAATTTAAAAAATTAATTTGTTTGAATTTATCAGTTTGTGATCTTGAGAATTTATGATCCTGTGTTATCATTATCTTTAAATATATTGACAAAACGCGTTCACCATGTATAATATATAATGCATTTAATGCACTTAATTATATTACCTTTAATTTAACTTCGTTTCCGAACCAACAATAGAGAAAAATTTGCGAGAGCATACACATTGTGTATAATATCAATGGAATATATTTCGCGTTCAATGAGGTTTTCGCCAATCGATAAAGATTGAAGCATATCACTAGCATGCTCGCTATGAATTGAACGGCAATTATAATCCTGAACTTATTATTTATCGTACGTGCAAATCTAGAAAAGAATAATGTTGTTTAAAATTATCTTTTATGTAATATTTAAAGTTATTATTACTCATAATTAAACATTATTATAATCTCGATTAAACTAAACAATCCTTATCAGATTAAACAAAACAGTTCACATACAAATATACAGGGTATCCGGAAATTCGCGCATTCGGTGTACAAGACAGAGCCTAATTAAACTAAAAGAAAATGTTTGTCCCTTTTAACATAAAGTCTTGTACACCAAATACGCGAATTTCCGGATTTCCGGTATATCTTTGTAAATTGTAAAAAGATATTAAAATAACAATAATTAGGAATGTGTATGTATATGTATGTGCCAGCCGTTGCATATTTTTAAGATTAATTTTAAAAAAATCTGAAACCATAAAATATTGTACAAAGACTAACTTATAGATACGATCGTGTAGACGTACACATTCACCCATGTCGCCGTGATCGCGCAAGGATTTCTTCACACGACACTCTAAGATCTTGATCTGGCCATCAATATGCAACAAAAATCCACAAACTGTTATATCGCAAGCAACATTCACGATTGATGCTACTGTCAGACCCAGTAATTGGCGAAAGTACGTAAGATAATACACTGTATCAGTGAACCCCCATGGTATCCACTCCCTGTATGCTAAATTTCCTTTCCGAAAGTCCGTTAGTAGAGATGTCAAATTCATGCCACCGCACGCCATTTCAATAAAAATCGTGTAGATCATAGAATATTTCCTGCAAAATGACTATGGGGGCTGGTCTAATTCGTGATTTGCTTTGTTTTCTATTTCTCTCCCTTAATTAAAAAGAAAAAAAATATACATATATTTCCTACTTTTTTCAGACAAAATCTTCACTTATTTATTTTTTCTTTGTTTTTAAAAGAGTTTAAATTGTATTTACCATTTGTCTCAATTAAATTTAAAAAATGATATAATATGAAGTATTTCTATATAAGTCGATATTATTAAAATATCGTATATATAAGTAGAACTATTATGGAGAGAGAATTATGAAACAATTAAATTAAAATATTTAAATCTTTCCTTTAATCCTTAAATTTTTCAACTTACCGTACTATGTTATCATATTTTTGTCGAATCTTGATTTCGTCTGGTTCCAAAGGTTTAAACGGTTTTTCAACCAATGCGTCGGTTAACATTTCGATATTATTGCGATTTAGTAATAGACTGAGCATCTTGAAAAAAGCGATGACCATGGCCAACATTATATAAAAGGTATCCGTGAAATCATCGGGATTATCGACATTCAGAATAAGATCCATAATTTGGGGTAACAGGAAGGTAAACAATAACAAGAACATTAGAATTGTGTACGCATTGTACACTGTCCGTTTGCACGATGAGGACCAGGTGATTGGTGGCCGACATCCCGCTACTGTGAGGATTTTCAATGGAAATTGCATAACTTCCATTTTTCGAAATATTTTTTACTCGATCTCTAGTTTAAAACAAAACTTTTGTTACGTTGCAATTATACACTATTGCATTATTATACACTATTGCATATACCTACATATTTCTTATTACTTATAACTTATTTAAGATGCACAACTATTTTATGCTATACGCAATGATTTTAGTTTGATGATAGTCTAAATTTTAATTTCTTATAAAATCAGTTATTATATTTGGTCGATATTAAATAGCGAAATACATTGGCATAATTGCATTTTATTCAATAACTTTTGAAAATAATGTTCAATAATATGTTTAATAATATAAATGACTTACTAGAATAAAAAATATTAAAGAAGATCTTGTAAAATTTATACATTGATTTTAAAACAATTTTACAAAATTTAACGAATTTTACGATGTTTATTATAGCCACGCGACACTACTTTCTGCAATCTTTGTCACTACTGTCTGCAATCTTCGCCACTTTGTAAAAGAAGAACTTTGTAAAAGAAATTCTTTCTTTAAAGAATTACGTATGTCATCATAATTATACGTGTACCGAACTTATAGTATATTCCGATCGATAATAATATTTTTATAAAAGAATATCCATAGCTATGTCTTTTTGCGAACTTTATACAGTGGCTTATAAACGCGGCGTTACATTGAAACGACATAGAAAGAAATAATATAGAAGAAACGAACGCTTGGTAGACCATAAATTATGGTGTGTCACTATGAAATTTTAATGCAGGCGACCTATACTTACATACAAAAAATATGGAATGTATTATTGTCATCAGCTCCGCCTCACATCCGGCGCTGTCATCGTTAATATTGCTGTGCTCATATTGATTTTTTCATGATTTTAACAGGGTACAAACGGTTCAAAGAACTCATCAATATTATAAAACTCAATTATACATATATGGGAAAGATAAATTCAGTTGCTACTGAGCTAGCGAAACATTGAGCAGAATTGCATCTTCGTTAATTTCAGGGAATAAGTATTATAGCTTCAAGTATTTTACATATGTATATAGGTACATGTGTGTGCGCGTGCGCGCGCTTGTGTGTGTGTGTGTGTGTGTGTGTGTGTGTAAAGAGAGAGAGAGAGAGAGAGAACGAGAGAGAAAAAAATCGGAAGTCCTAAATATTTCTTAAATAAAATATTTTAAAAAATGTTATAAATGAGTAAAAAAATAAGGTTTTTTAACTTTGATTGTACTATTTATAATAAATTTCACATGAATACAAATATGAATACAAATATTTAATAAAATAAAAATAACGCATGTTTTAAATCAATTATTATTCATTTATTTATTAATACTATATAATATAATAGAAAACTTAAATAATTAGCATTAATCTTATAATAAATAATTAATTGGAAAATATATCTCTCTAATTTCTCTACCATTTCCTCTAATTTCTATACCATTCTTCTATTTAAATTATGTTTGCATTTGTTGTAGTATATTATAAGCTGAATATGACGTTTTAAGTAACTGTAACAAAAATGTAAATCTTCAAATTTATTTTGTTATTGCTAACTTCGTAAAATTTTTAATAATATTGCTAAATGATAGAATATATATAATAATCACTATAGTTTTTAAAATTTGGAAATTAATTTTTATACAGAATAAATATACTCTTACAAGAATATGACATAATTTAAGAAGTTAATTAAATTTTGCTATGTGTATTTTGCTATGTGTTGATATATACATAACAAAATTTAATCAATTTCTTAAATTATGTTACATTATCATAAAAATGTTTATTTTATGTAAATCATCAGCAATTTTTCAATGTGGAAGTTGTAAAAATCTGTATCTACTATATTTTTAAAGTAATTTTTGTTATTAATTATTAATTGTTAAATGATAGTGGACTTGTTACACTCACGCTTACGAAAGAATCGAGATTCATTGTGAGAATATACGCGCTAGAAAATTCAATGGGTATTAATGAACGATTCATAATTATTAATAGATTTTGTTTTCTGTTTTGCTTCATTGTCAACCATCCCATTCCAAAGATATTAGTAGTGAGTTGAACACTCTGTAAAAAATATACGCACATGAATTAAAACATTCTATTTTTCGAGTATAATGTTCTCGAGAAAAAATTGCAAGATTTTCTTCTTTCGATTATATATAAATTTGTCGCTAAGTTTGTTACAATTATTTGTAAGAGACTAAGAATTTTACATTTAAAAGACTAATAATATTTAATAATATCTAATATAGCATTTAACAAATTATGTGATACATGTTCGAGCTTTGTGAAATGTGTACATAATTCGCACCTTTAATTTCACTTCGTTTCCATACCAGCAATAGATAAGAATTTGTGTCAGCATGGAGCATGTGTATAATATCAATGGAAAGCATTGCGCATTGAACGTTATCCTCGCCAATTGATATAAGTTGGAGCACACCACCAGTGTACTCACTACAAATTGAATGGCGATAATAATCTTGAATTTTTCGTTCACCATTAATGCAAATCTATAAAATAAAAATTTTAAAGAAAAGTTAAAAAAAACACATTTACTTGAAAACATATAATTCTTATACGAATTCTAATGTTGAAGATATTTTTTAAAATATATTAATCTTTCATATAATCTCTCTTTTATATTAAAAATTAATTAATAACGAGAGCTCTGATTATTATTAATGCTCAATATCTATACGCAATATTATTTATAGAAGCGCGACGTATAATTAATTTTTAATTTTCGAAATATTTTTTGCACCAATTCACGATCTACAATACTGTTAGAGAGACTAACTTAAATATACAGTCGTGCTGACGTACACATTCACGCATATTGTTTTGTCCGAGGGTGATCTTTTTCAGACGGCACTCCAGTATTTCGATCTGACAGCATATGTGCAATAATAAACCACAAATCAGACTGTCGCATGCTACGTTCACCATGGCACCTATATTCGAGCTTATTAACTGACGAGCGTATATAATACAGAATACCACCTCGGATGTGTAGTTATACGGTGTCCATTCTCTGTACGTTAAATTACCTTTCCGAAAATCCGTGAATAACGATGTCAATATAATGCATGCACACGTTGTCTCGATCAAAATTGTGTACCATAAGGTGTTGGTCCTATAAAGTGGCTGTGCTGTTTAATGAAGAATATTTTTCTTTGCACTATTGTTTTGTACAATTCAATTATAATTTAATACAATTTAATTATAATACTACTAATTTTATAATACACTACAGTATTATAAAATTTTAACATTTTTGTATTCTTAGAAATATTAGATAAATTGAGAGAGAAAGAAAGAGAGAGAGAGAGAAGAAGTGAGTTTTACTTACTGTATTGTTTTATCGAATTTGTGGCGGATCTCTATTTCGTCATCGTTCAATGGAATAAATGGTCTCTGGGTAAGGATATTAGTTAATATTCCTATATTTTTGCGATTGATCAAAAGCCCGATCATTTTACAACAAGAAATGATCATTGCAAGCAAGATATAAAAAGTATCTGTAAAATCATCAGTATTGTCGACATTCAAAATGACATCCATAAGTTGAGACAGCATAAAGGTGAACAGAAGCAATATTACGAGAACCGTATATGCATTATACATAATACGTTTACACAATGATGTCCAAGAATTCGGTGGCCAACATCCCACAACCATAAGAATTTTCAATGTAAATTCGAGAACCTGCATTTTCTGTGTTCTTAATTTCACTCTTGAAGATACCGAAACGTTAATAACGTTATATTAAGTTATTATTGGGTAAACTGTATAATGAAGTATATTAATATCTAACGTTTCCTCTATTAATTAATAATAATATTAAATGTAAATGCGCTAATAAATTAAACTGTTCTCATAAAATATTAACTGTTGATTGATTATTATATACAGCACGTTTTCAGATATAGATATTGTTTAATTTAAATGATAGAATACAATAATACAGAGAAGATTTTACCTAGCATATAAATAAATATAATTAATTTTGCAGTATTATGCCACAATCCGTTCGTGAGTAATAAATAAATGAGGATAAAAATTCAGAATTTCTTCATATGTGTAAAATACGAAAGTCTTTTCTATCAATAGCACGGTGAATCAGCTTTGTGAAATTCCGTGCAACAAACCAGGATGTCTATAGCTGCATGACATGACTTTCTGACTATACTGCTCATTTCTAACTTCCCCTCTTATATTCGGTAGCTATATAATTATCGTAATACCAAACTCGCAATATCTTTCCCCACTTTCTTGAAACGATTCACATAGACGATCGTTTTCAAATGCAAACTTGATGTATTTACGATCAATATGTAATATAATGATACATTTAAATGCAGCGGAGAAAATATAAGAAAGCAATAAGAAAGTCGTAGAAACTTGATAAATTATAGAGATTGCATTTTACCTTTATAAAATCGTAATATAAGTAAGCCATTAATTTACTTAGTAAATATTTATTATTGTCGCTTGTGCTATGCCTTTGCCATTTATCTCAAATTCTAATGTTCAATTCTATTCCTGGTATCGATTTGAATCGTCATAATCTTCGATAAAATATAAAAGAGAAAAAAAAGAAAAAAATAGAAAAAGCTTCTTATAAGAATGCATGTGCATTTATATTTTTATATATTTTAGACTTATCGTTAGAAATTTGTTACTATATATGTTAAGTGTTAATTTTTATTTGTATATGTATCAACGAAAATTTTTAGTTTTCTATTGGGTAAGAATTGATTAAATATATAATTATAATAGAACGCATTATAAGCAATTGCCGTTTATTTATTTATAGATGTAATGCTAACTACTATGCAAACTTTTATAATAACTACAAGATAATATGTTGAAAAACATTTGAGTAATTTTAACTTTATTTATTTTTTGTACTCATAACTTCTATACTTGTTTTAATAAGTTATAAGCTGAATATGATGTCTTAAGTATCTGCAACAAATATATACAAATTTTATAATTCATTTCACAATCCTTATTTGTCTAATGTACCTTACTAAACATTGCTATTAAAATATTTGTGTTGAGAATAAAAATCTATTATCAATAACGTCAATGAAATATATTATCATAAAATATATAAATTATAAAATTGCACATTAATTTTTTTACTAACCCCAACAAAAGATTCGAGATTCATAGACAGAACATAAGCACTGGTAAATTCTATTGGTATTGTTGCACGGTTCATAATTATTAATAAACTTCCTTTGAGACTTCTGTTTAATGGTATCCAATCCATGGCGAAAACACTGTCGAGCAGTTGAGTGCTCTATATTTTTAATATAGAAAATATCGTTAATCTTTTAAGTTTTTAAAGTGAATTTTATTACAAAAATCATATTATATAAATATGTAAATTATAATTCAAAATTATGTATATTTTTAAATGAAAACATACAGAACAATTTTTTTACCTTTAACTTTACTTCGTTGCCATACCAGCAATAAATAAAAATTTGTGTCATCATACAGGACATATACAATAGTAAAGGAAGATAGCTTGCATCTAAAGATGTTGATTTAGTCATTTGGTATAAATTAGAACATACTACCAATGTACTCACTACAAATTGCATGGCGATAGTCATTTTGAACTTATTGTTTAACTTAAATGCATACCTATAAAATGCATGTTACATAAACAATAAAGTATTATATTAAATGCCTTTTCAAATTTTTTTTCAAACAAATTAATAATAAAATATTAAAAAAATAATAATATACACAAAAATTATATCAAAATAAATGACTAACAGGAAAAGTGAGCTTTGAGAATCAGATTGTTATCAGACAATTAGTTAGATTATTTAACTTGTTTATCACTGTATCACTGAAAATATACTTCAAAGTAGAATCGAAAGTGTAATTCATAATTAATATTAAATTTTTTATATGCAATATAATGTTAATTTACGCATAACGCGCGTTTGACACTCAAAGTTCTCTTCTCCTGTTACTCGCTTATTTAGAGATAACTTTTTTGCATACTATTATATTTTTTATTTTTTTCTGTTAATGTTTGTTAATTTTCAAAATCACAATTAATTACTAATTTTTTATATCAAAATATTTCAAATCAAAATGGAGTATACAAATATATAAAAAAAGAATATTTTTTATTAATATGTACTCTACTACTTTTATTCTTTTAGTAAAAGAAGTGGCAGATATTTTCAGAACGGTAAAATAAAATAACTAACTCCAATATATTGTTGTGGCGACGTACACAGTCGCGAAGAGTATCATGCTCATTTGATATTTTGCTCAATCGATATTCTAAGATCTCTAACTGACAGCAAGTGTGTACCAACAATCCACAAATGAGACTGTCACAGCCCACATTGACGAGTGATCCAGCCGTTAGGCTAATAAGTTGATGAGCATACGTAAGACAAAATACGACGGTGGACGAATGATAGTCATATGGTAGCCATGCTCTATATGTTAGCTGTCCTTTTCTGAACATCGTAAATAAAGATGTCAAGCTGATACACGCGCAAGTCGTTTCCACCAAAATCGTATAGCAGAATGTATTGATACTGTAAAATGACTGTGGAGATAATTACGCTCATTTATATAATATAGCTTCTAGTATTTAACGATACATTATCAAGAAATGTATATTTCCAATACAGAAATAGATATCATATAATACTAGGTAGTTATATAATTTTTATATTAAATAAAAATTTTATATTAAAAAGTAAAATAAAAATCTCTACAATATATTTTTTCTAAATTTACGATTAATTTATTCTTAAAAATAATCTTTATTGCCAGGTAGTAAAACTTACTATATGAGTCTGTCAAATTTATATCGAATTCTTACTTCGTCCGTCTCCAACGATTTGTACGATCCCTCAATGAGTAAGTTAATGAACATTCTAATATTTTTCCGATTTACTAACAAACTGAGCATTTTAGAACACGAAACGACCGATGCCAGCATGGCATAGAAATTTTCGGTGAAATCTTCGGCATTGTCAACAAACCAAATAATGTCTAAAAATTGCGATATCAGAAAAGTATATAATAATATTATCATGAAAATCGTGTACGCGTCGTAAATTATGCGCAAATAAAATGATGAGCATGACTGTGGCCGCCAACATCCAACAATTGACAGAATCTTGAAAGTTAATTGCAAGATACGCATCTTTTGTTTCACGTTATATCTTTTTATTATATCTGCTACATTATATAAATTTTTTCACACGGTATATTTGCATAATTAACAATACAGATAGAACTACTTGTGAAATGCTGGAAAATCTCTTGTACGAAATTTTATTTACTACACTATTTTTAAAGCTTTGACATCATTAAAATAAACTTAAGAGAAACGACGAACAAAACATTTTTCGAACGACTGACAGTTGCGGAATGTTTATGGTCGTACAATTTTTCTTGTAAAATTCCATAGTCTACAATTATGTTATTACCATAATATGTGACATGAAACATTCAGACTATAAATATATTTTTGTCGTATCGATACTATAGGTCTTTGAAAATACAAAGACCTATGTACCTTTAGCATCGTCTCTGTAAGACAGCATCGTTTATAATTAGAAATGCCACGTAAGAAACAGAAGAATATGGATGGACTGTCGACTATTTTATCTTCATAAATTTTAATGAAGATACTGCAGTCACATTACTACCCTTCAGTTAAAAAATATTTTATTTACCACGCAGATTATTCTGCATGTTATTGAATAGTTTCCATTATTGAATACGATTTTTTCTTCATATTGATTTCAGGCATTGCAATTTCTTATTTCCTGATCGTTACAAACAGAAGATTTAAAAATTGTATTATATTTGAGAAGTGTGTCATAAAAGGCAGGATAGGCAAAAAGTTTAAAATGTAAAATGCAGACGCAATATATGTACATAATAAATTAACAAATTAAAATAAATTAAAAAATAAAAAGTATGCAATTGAATAAATAGTACATTTCGATAATCTTTCTTTATTATTTTTATAATGTTATAAACATCAAATGATAAATTACGTGGAAATAATAATATTAATTGTTAAAACTAACTGCAAATACTATAATTTATTATTTTAATATACTGTATTTATTCTTCCTTTCTTGTTTCTCTTCAGATTTTGTATCATGTAAGTAGCACATTAATTCCATTGATATTTCATAAAATTACTTTTGCATTTGCACATTTTGCAATAAGTTGAAAGTAGAATATGACATCTTAAGTATCTAGAATTAGTGTACAAACCAACTTAATTATTATCTAAACAAGTTCAGTAATTAATAATAAATTTTCAACTAACTTTGTTAAAAAATATAATAATAAATAAAAATAATAAATACACACATTACATTTTAACATTAAATGCATGTAGTGCTGTAATTTTTACATTATTCCAAATAATAATTTAAAATTTGTAATATTTTTTAAATTCATTTAATAAACACAGTGTACAATTTAAGTTTATTAAATAATTAAGATTAAATAGACAAAATTTGCTTAAATTTAATAAAATATTTTAATAATAATTATATAACATATAATCAATATATTATGACTCTCTTAAATGCAAGATAGTTTAATTATATCAAAAACAAAAAATTTAACGAAATTAGATTTAATAATAATAGATTTAAAAATATCTATACTAACACCCATGTAGGTATTAAGATTCATGGGAATAGTATAAGCACAGGTAATCTGAATAGGCACAATCGTCCGTCTCATTATTATCATTAAAGACTTCTTTCGATTTTCATCTAACGTCAGCCATTCCATTTCGAAAATATTATCAACCATTTGGTGACTCTATTAAAATATGCAATATTTATCCATAGATAGCATTTGTACAATAAAAGAAATACATTTATGTTAATGTTATCTCGTAGATATTGAAGTACTTTAATAATATGCATCGTTAACATTTTGCAATTAAATATAGAAATAGATTCAGTATTCACTTAAAAGAATCTACATCTAACATCATATCTACTAAATATCTATTACTATATACCTTTATCTTTAATTCGTTCCCAAACCAACAGTAACAGAAGATATCCGCTAACACGCAAGATATATATAATGCCATTTCCATGTATTCGACATTCGTTGTTGCTCTACTTATTTGATAAAGACTGCAGCATATGACCAATGTAGCCACCATAAATTGAGCAGCAAAAATAAATCCAAAATTCACATTAACAATAAACGCAAGTCTAAAATTTAACAATTTTGTATACATAATAACATATTTTAATAAAATAAACTTGATAAAAATAATATTATATTAAAATGTGTAAGATAATAACTTTAAAACTATTATAATAGAATCTATAAAATTGCCAAAATTGTAAAGCTTAACCTGAAGATCTGATAATGTTGGCGTACGCAGTCACGAAGAACGTCTGAATAAGATATAATTTTTCTCAAACGATAAGTTAAGATTTCAATTTGACAGCAAATGTGAACTAATATACCAAAGATAAAAGTATCGCAACCAATATTTAAGAATGATGCGACAGTGAAAGCTATGAGTTGATGAATGTACGCCAAACAGAATAGTAATGTTGATGAATAATCAAATGGTAACCATGCTTTATACGTTAATTTTCCATTTCTGAAACTCGTAGATAAAGATGAAAATACAATACACGATACTGTTGCTGTTGCCAAATATACCAAGCGCCAAGAATTAATTCTAAAATAATTATAAAATATTTCTTACATATATGATAAATATACAAGCTACATATAATGTTTTTATTTTTATTTCGAGATTCAAGAATTTAAAATAGAAAAGCACAAGGCTAATTGGACTTTATAAATTAATTTAAAAATATATATATTTTTAATAATCCTTGAACATGCACTATTTTGTAGAATATGTTTCTCTGTACAGTAACAATTTAGGTACAAAAAATAATAAAAAATATGTTTCAATAGATTTATTATACATATAATATTTTATAACAATAACATTACATATTATGATATTAATGATATTTATTAATACTTACTGTATGCTTTTATCGAATTTATAGAGAATGTTTATTTCAGTCGATTTTAACGGTTTGCATGGTTTCTCCATCAATATGTTAATTAGCATGATAATATTTTCGCGATTCATGAGAAAAATGAATAATTTACAGCAAGTAAGGAACATAATAATTAGTAAAAAGATATTATCGATTAAATCATCGGCATTGTCGAAGGTTAAAATTAAGTTCATCAATTGCGACAGCAAAAAGGTATGCAGTAATAAAGCTATTATACTTGTATGTATGTAGTATGCTACGCGTTTATGCATCGATAGCCAAGAATCCGGTCGCCAACATCCACACATCGTTAAAAGTTTAAAATTTAAGTCAAGGATGCGCATTTTTTAAGAGTTTATTTTTTTACATCATCTGCGAAGCGTACAACATGGAATTAGTTACTACAAACTTTGCATAAAATACAGTATTACTAATATTATACATACCATAAACGTAATTTAGAATTTTGTGAAGTAAAAACTGCTTCTATTTTTATTGTAGGGGTTTAATAAATATTTTTATTATTTATAAATAGCATTTGTATTTTACATTTGTAACCACAGAAGCTCTATAATGATCTATCAATTACAAGTAAACATTAATTTGCAGTTAAAAATGAACCAAATTATTGTTATAAAAAAGAAATATTTTAACAATTACAATTGATAAGAATAAGAAATACTAAAATCTTAAGAATGATTGACAAATGTTGACAGTCTATAGCTTTGATATCAGATCGAACTTCTTATATGTAGATATATATCCACATGTATATCCATATTTCCACCCTTCGCAGTTGGTAATTTTATTATTCATTTTATAACGTTTCCCCTTGCAATGTATCCCTCGTGAAATAATTTTTTAATGACTCGATATACAACCCATAGCTATATACACGGTAGCCAAATTCACATACATAATGTAACATAATGTAATTATATCTTAAATGCAACAATGTTTTTCAAAGGCGAGGTAGGCGAGGAAATACGAAGTAGAAATGTCAAACAGAAAGTTTTATCTTTATTTAATATTGGTGGTGGGTACACTTACATATATGATATTTAAACCTTAGATATTTAAATTTTCTATAAAATTTTAATCCTCCTATAGCTATTGACGTTACTGTTACTTCTAAAATACTTGTAATCCTTCAATCTTCGTTCTTTTTTATCTCTTCAGTAATTCAGTAATGTTCTATCTCTTCAGTAAATCATAATATTACAAAAGTATCTTTTATCCTGTTACGTCCGAACCCCAGGATTCTTTTGGAATAGGTCCAAACGAAGGAGAGACTTGGTTAGGAAGAATAAAGTTGAGTGAAGTTAAAGGAGGACTTCATACGACATGCTACGACTCCTTTATTCGGAGCAGTGCGCTCTGTAGTCCTTGTTTCGGGTCAAGGAACTTAATCTCTTTTAGGGTCAGAGTAAAAAGGCCCAGGATCGAATCCATGCGATGAAGGGAAGCAAGGGAAACGAGGTCTTAATCTTTTAACGACTCGAAACACAAAATAATTTAGATTACATAATATTCATTCTACGTTATAAATGATTTCGGATTTTGAGGTAAATTCATACATAGTGTTACGTCCAAGTAAAACCCCCTTCGAATTTACATATTTCTTTTCCTTCCTTTTTTGTTGATTTTCTTATATATATATATATATATTTACAAAAGGGCTCATTTTACGATCGTGTCAGCACATTTCTATTTCTAAAGATCTAACTGTACCCTAGAACAAAAACATTTTATGACAAGCAAAGCATGTTCCGACGCGTCGAACCATCGCGTCAAACGTTCAAACCTTCCGAAATATTCTTCCTCTTCTAGAAAATTCGAGGAAGAGAACTAAAATCCCCCTTTTGTAAATAAATAAACGTTTATAAAAATTAAGTAGCTTTAGATATATAAAACAACCCTAATTGCGAGGCTGAACACTTTCCTTCAAACACTACATAAAAAACATGATAATAATATACATAATTTTATACCTCATCTACATCTCAGCATCTAAAAAAGATAGAAAAACCATTCAAAAACGTAGTAAATTCACCTCGCATAAGGGTTATCATAGTTAACAGACAATAATCAAATTTTTAATATAAAACGTATAAATTAAGTTCTTATAATTTTAAGGTAAAATAGTAGAGTCGGGAGTAGGGCTGACTCTGAGCTCTATTACCCTTTTTTTCGTATGTACAAAAGTGCAACTATAAATCCCGAGTATTTTGAAGGACAACGATTAGTCCTAATAAGACGCTCCCTCAACTTGTTAATAGATATAAAAGGAGCTGCGAAAGAGCAGTTCGCCAGTTCTAGTTCCGACATTTAACAATTCAAGTTCAATATCAGTCAATTTTTAAAGTAAGGATTTATAGTAGCACTTTCCCTTCTAAAATTCTTATATTTCTTTTTCCTTTTTCTTTATTCCTTGTGTGTGTAATCCGTTGATAATCCGTAAAATAAATTGTGTTATTGAGAATAATAGAATTGACGTTTGAATCTCTGTCCTGCTGCTAATTTCAAAATTCATCTATAGCCAATATCCAAGAATTCGTTATGATTGTCGCTGCCAAAAGTGTGGCCCCAATCATCGGAACTGTCGCTGCCAATTGCGTGGTCCCAGTTTCAATTAGCGGTTTCTTGGAGTATAATTTACTCATATTTTCATGCCTACTAAAAGCGGACGATGACAGCAGGAAAAGAGATTGAAATATCAGATTAAACAAGCTTTTAATTCCGGCCAAGATCTTTTTCCCTTATTCCAAAAATTAGCACTCCTATTAAATAATAAGCCTCAAATTCCCGAACGCACATACTTCTTCCATCCCATAGAAATCAATATTACGTTTCCTAATTATAAAGACATTCCAAAGCGCGATCCTCGTACACTGGGCTATAAGCTTAAACATCTTTTCGAATAACCCTTCCTATTGTTCCTAAATTCCTACACAAAAAGTGCACGACTAGCTCTCCATTCCCAGGGTAAATTGCTTTAATGCATTGACCTGAAAAAAGGAGAATATAAAATTTGAATCAAGACGTAACTGTATATATGTTATATTTATATATAACATATATATATAAATATATATAAACATTTATATTTAAAGTCAATGACAGAACTGACACTGTGAGATAAATGACATAAAACTGAAATTTAGCACAACTTTATCGACTTATCAGCCTTTAAAAGTAAAGAGTGTAATTTTGTATTATTTATTACTATTATGCTTTTAATGTTATGACGACGTTTCTGGCCGTCGATCACGCCGAGGGGGCTCGTCGGAATTTCGTGACGAGACGAAAACGGTAGTGCCGACAATAATTGTTTTTAATACTTAAAGTTGATAACAGTATTTGTGGGCCAGGCGCGGTGCTCCGCGCCACGAGACTTCAACAATCAATAGAAACGCGAATCATCGGCACTCCGGATAGCTCGCGGAGAAAACTGTGGTTCAAACGAAGAGCGGAAGGATAGGAGAGCAAACACGGCGATAGTTAGAGCCCGAAGGCTCCAACCAAGCAAATATACGAGATGTAATATAAAAACAATTAAAAATAAAACATTTATTCAGAGAAAATGGGACGGGTAATGATTCCCGTCAAATCGGAAGTAATACACAAAATACTGCACGTGACACATAGAGAATATCGGGTCTCTTATACGGCGTCAATTTTCCGTATTTAACGAAATATCCGCCAACGGCCGGTTTTGCGCGAGCGACAGAAATCAGGACGCGAAGGTACCAAATTGAGCGACTAAAAGATTTCAATAGTACGCTGTACAAAAATTAATCATATGACGCGAAACAAAGAATTACAGGAATTCGCGACACCACGAGTTAGTAAAATATGCGCAGCAATCTAGAAACGAAATACGCGAAGTAAAACAGTACAAAACCAAATATCCGTAATAATGTATAGACGAAGTACGCGGAGGAAATAAGTAACAAAATATGCGGACAAGGAAATTCACGAAGTACGCTAACGAAGACCTAACGTTGTGTGTTATGCAAACGATGGACTGTCGGCGGCTCCGCGAGCGGAAACGATCTCCGTTCGCGACTGGAAATCGCGCGATATCAGACTTCGAGGTCCGCACATCTGTTACGCGGATCCTCGAATGCGGACGATGCGTCCGCCGCGACGACGATCTCGAGCCGGATCCGGCTATGGCTACTCTCTCTCTCTCTCGTGCTGTCTCCGTAGCGAGAACGCTCGCACCGATACGTAAGCTACTTCCGGTAGTCGCCGGAATGCTCGTGGCAACCAAACCTTTGTTGCTCCCGAGCTACTTTACAATATCTTTATTAAGGGGATGCTGGAGTGACGGCCAAATTTGATCGAGGTCGATAATCTAGAATATGGTATAAAAATTTTCTATATTATCGATCCTAGCATAAGCGTGTATATATTGCACGCTTGTGCGTGTGCGCTCGCCGCCTCGATTGTTTACGATACGAGGAGGACAGATATATAATCTTTCGTCCTTTTCCTCTCATTGTTACAAAGATTCTCAATGTTGCCAAATTTCTCGATGTTCCGAGACGGCTAGAGCGTCCGAATTTCCTTTTACCAGGCACTGCAGGGCCGCCTTACAAATTGTGGGCCCCTCATCCTGATAATATTTTAATAAATAATAAAGTCGCGTATGATTTTAATAC
>VBVR01002889.1:0-20060 GCA_011638315.1 Tetramorium parvispinum | reverse complement strand
CCCGGATTACGTGTAGGGAAAACATCGGAACGGGCAGATCTGTCTTCTTGGCTGCGTTTAAATTAAACCTTAAATCATTCGGCGGCTCCGACGGTTGTAGATTTCAAATATGAGGCAACGGCGCGGAGACGGCCGTTCCGCAATTAAGTCTAAAAAATGATTTACATTTATTAACTGGCCATTCGACTCCGTTCGCGTTTTAATGTCCTCCGCGCCCTGAGCGCTCGAACGCTTTTCGTTTTCCTTCCGATACATTAAACATTTCTCTTGACGGCGGCAGGTATTCTCTTGCCCCACCAGCGAGCTGCATTTTACCCCCTCTGTCGTGTCAGCCACCTCCAGTTACAGTGACGTGTTGGCGAACCATCCCCTCTCCGTCGCCGTCGACATCGTCGTCGTCGTCGTCGTCGTCGTCGTCGTCAACGACGGTGGCGGCGGCGGCGGCGGTGGCGGCGGCGACACCAACACATCAACATCGGTCCCTATTGCTCCCATCGTCTACCTATGGAGAGCCATAGTAATTTCGCGACGCAAGTTTTGTTTTTCCTTTCTTCTCCGCGACCTCTCTGTCGGAGCACGTCGTCCCGCCGATACTTGAAGCGTGTTTTTTCTCGTATATTACTCCGATATTTCTTCCCCTCTTATTATGACTCGCGTAACTGTTATTATGGGGCTTAGTCCATCCAGGCCCGTAAATAATACTGTAAAGTTGTCAGATCTATAATGTACAGTATAATATTGTTGAAATATATCATAGGTTGAATATTTCTCTCTCGTTTGATTTTTCGATCGTGTGAGAACTTGCGAGAGTGACGCAAATAATAAGAAAATTAAAATATCGAGCCGATAAAAATTGTTATTCAAAATAAATCTACAACTAAATCTAAAATTCATTTTAATCTATCGTTAAGTGCCGACGGTACTCCATTTTCTTTTAAATATCGAAGAAACATCGGAAACAGTCGAATACGCTAGTTAGCTGGCAACGTCAGTTGGAAACGCCAGACTAAGAGCCGGGGAGAAACAAAAGCGCGGAAAGAGAGGGAATGGAAGGACACGGAGAAGAAGCGGGGGGTCATGTAAAATCGACACGAGCGTGCACGAGCGTTTCCGAGCTACCGAGCTGTTCTACGTGGAAGAAACGGCGCCGTGTCGTTGCTTCACGACGACAAGGTAGACCGCCCGAAGCTTGTTTACACGTTCGAAGATGTCGAGTGGGGAAAAAAAAAAGAGAAGCAGTCGACACGGCGATTAATGTAGAGCGGTCAGCGTAGCGGAGGGTCGGAAGAGGTCCGCGTCGCTCGAACCCTCTCAACCCTCGAAGACAATTTATGGAACCGATAGTTGAGCCAACCCCTAAATCTTATGCCTTGATCCTGTTCCTGCGTGTCGTCGGAGATCCATGACAGTGTCAGGTGGCACGGAAAGAAATCTTGGCATGACTGCAAAAGACGTCACGTTTGCTAATGACGCTCGAGACCAACCCCGAGCAGGGGTTGCGGTCCACCCGGTGGTGAAGGCCAGCTTTCTTAGTCAAACTCGTGGTGGCGGTGCCGCCATGGCAGAAATCGGCGCGTCGCGTCGCGAGGAGACGCAGGAATTCGCGATATCGCGCTGCGATAACGCGCGACGCGGTGGCCCCAGCGGGGAGATAAGGGGAGGCGAGTCGTGGGAGAGAAACAACGAGGCACGACCGCGCACACCCACACGCGCGATTGCGCGCTCGTGCTCGCGAACGGGGAGAGAAAGAGAAGGAGTGAGGAGCGCGAGCGAGACGAAGAGGGAACGGTAGAAAGGTGGGAACGCAGTCGGTGAGCGCGAAGAGGCGCGAGAGGAAGAGGAAGAGGCAAGAAAGAGAGGGCGGGGAGAAGGGACGCGAGCGAGAGGGATGAGGGGGGGGAGAGGGCGCCGGAGGAAAAGGGAGAGGCGTCTCATGGGAGTTATTCGGCGGATCGCTCCGCGACCAGAGTGATCTCTCGCGAGTGCCGACGGCGATCGTTTCGATCGGTAGTTGAACGAGTTTCACGCTGGTGTTCCTTCACGTTGGCGTTTTTGGCGTTCGGTGGTCGCGCGAATTCTCTCCTCCGGTCGGAAGTAGTAGTTTTTCTCGCAGTCGAGGCCGCGTCTCCGGCGTGCGATTTGCCGGGTGTCCACTGCCGGTGGAGCCGGGAAAAGGAATCACGGTGCACGGAGAATAAACGTAGGGAACGACATATGTACATACATACGTAACTTGTCTCGTACAACTCGAAGTCGAGTGCCGAGTGATCCGATTCGAGTTTCAAGTGCTTCCAGACAAGATTTTACAGCCGGAGCTCAAGTGTGTTCACGGAGCGTTGAACGATCATCGAGAGGAAGTGAGTTTCTCTCTCCTTCTCTCTTTTCCTCTTCGTCATTCATTGTGACGATGAAATGTTTTTTTTTTTTTATTCATCTCCCAGCCTCAAAGATGCATATAATTATGGCACGTGTTCGGGTCGCGTCTACGCCAGCAGCGTTCCCGCTTCTCTCCGGCCGGCCGGTAAAACTCGATGAATCCTATTGTTATATAATTTTTTTGATATCTATAAAATTAAATAAATCAACAAAGGCAGAAAGAAGAACAAGTTGATCTTTATTTCATCATCGGTTTCAGTCTGCTGCCAGTCGCATTTATATTTTCGAAGAACTTTCGACTCGAACGATAACGTGGATTACGATGTCGCAATACGATTCCTTCACGAAGAAAAGAACCCGGATGATTCATGAAATACTCGAGCTACTCGTATAAATGAATCGTGATGTCAATCGATAGGCTCACATTCTTTTTCTACTCGATGCCAGTGATGCCATGCATAACTCCGTTACATAAATCTAAGAAACAAATCGCAATCAGATACGATTCAAAGCTTAATGATTCTGTACGGGACACTTGCTCGAAATCTGCAACTTTTCAAAGCTGCAAACTTAGAATAAGGGCCGATTTTTTCGACTTTTTGGTACGCTAACTAATACAGTTAAATCATACGTTGTTTTATCTTCAAGTTAGACAAGTTCAGACATAGGATTTAACTATTAATTAGCTTACCAAGAAATTGGAAAAACCGGTCCTAACCGTTGTCGAGATTGAGCCAACGCACGCTCCGATTGCTGCATAAATCGAATCATAATGAGTCGCTGCTGTAGCACCATATTATAATTCCTAGCACTGTAGCGCGTACGTATTATATAAGGCAACGCATGACTGGTATCTACAAAACGGGGCCCTTGCGCCGTCAAGGACCAACCGTGCCGAGCGCGAAACTCAACTTGCCGAGCCGCGCGTTCTGCTGCCGGTTACGCAAGCCTGTGTTCGTCTATCGTGATCGCGGAATTTAGGTCAAACGACGTGTCCTCTGCCGCGCTATCGGTGGTCCGACGAAACGTCACGAATTCCGTTCGTTTATTAACTTTTTGCTGCTCCATCGCTGTGCGCGCGCTCGCGGTCACGCGCGCAAACCAGACCGGCGATCAAGGTGATCTATAATGGAGAAAAATATACGCGTTGACCTGCGAGTAATGCGATCGATCGAGCGAAGCTGCTCGCACGAGACGCTCGGGAAAGAATAAAATATCCGTCGACTTTGTCGGAGAGGCGCGCACTATTTACAGAAAATTCACCGGGGTTTAATAATCGAGGGACCTGGAATTATATACACTCGAAATCCATTCCCTATTCGTGACGAAAAGAACTATTCTCGCTTTCGTCTTTTCTTAGCTGACGCCAAGACTCCTCGCGTCATTTTTGTGTACCTATAATTTTAATTTGTTAATTTTGCTAATGTCCTTTTGTTGGCCTCGGACGGCCTGTCGCGTTGCGCACGGACAGAATGGAAGCACTCGCGCTTCGTCGCGCGGGTATCGTGTGTACTTATACTTTCATTTGGCTTAAGTCAACAAAATGTGAATCACCGCGAGTGGAATGGCCGACACCGACGTTGAAATCGGTTGGTGGCGGTCGGTCAATGCCCACGCGCCGGCCACGTGGTTTGACAGGGCTTCATGCCCGATTATTTCCAGAGCTCTCTCGCTCTCTGGAATACGAGCCTCGCAGTAATTGGCAATCCAAATCTGTCAACATTTGCGACTAATTTCGACCCGATTATCATTGTAATGAAAATATCGCGATCTACGAGCGTCCAACGTGTGGAAACATTGGCGACGATTGATATTCTATATCCTAACGTAACGTGTTTGCATGTAATGTTTACACGATAATTATGGTTAACGTAATGATGCAACAAGTTAATCATACTTCGTGCTAGAAATATTATAAAATACTTATTGAGTCAAAATATTAAGTATATAGCTATATTTTTCTCTCAGTATAATGTAATCGATTAAAATCGAGATACCGTTCTGTTTTTTTTTCTCTGAATCTTAAAGACTCCACGCACGAGTGATGCTGGATAATTGGCTATTCGCCCATCTTCTCTACGAGAAGGTGAATCGCAACAAGATCTAAAATAAGTAGACGATGAGAGAGCACCGGCTAATCCGTAGCGTCTCTCTGAAAAAGGTCAGTCGTCTTGTCTTACACTTTGCTGATCGATGATTGACGTCTCAAAGAATCCATCGTTCCCTTCCGGACATATTCAATGAGGATTTTTCAATCGGCATCGATCCGACATACCTATACGAGGAATAAAAGCGGTAGCTCTCGAAGGGCTTTTTCCATTTTCTTCTTTCTTTCTTTCCTTTATTTGTTTTTATGAAAAAAATAGATCCCGTTGGATTTACAACGTGGGAAAGTTTTTTTTTTTCTAAAAAGAAGATTTCATAAATGTGATTATGTTCGTCTTTAGGATTGACATTGATTATTTTCGACGTTCTGCTGAAGATGCAAAAATCAGTCGATCCTTTTTTTTTATGGCGATGTGAATGCGAATTTCGAAATGCTGACTCAAGCATCTCAGTGGGTGACAAATGTTCCAACGAGGGAAAGAACTCCCCTTGCGAGCTCAGCGTAGGTCCGACTCGACGATACGATATTCTGTCTATTTATAAATCGATGCATAATATAATGCAATGTTTGACACGTGACTACGTGTCGCGCGTCAAAAATGCAGAGACAATTTTAACGCTTGACACGGTGTCGGCCTTGAAAAGTCGACCATGTTATGGCTACGTCAAATTCGCGAAGGGAGATATTCGTAGGGGCAAACAGTGATTAGCTCGGTTGACGGTGATGCTTGTTGAACTATGGAAACCGTTTCAGCCGCCTCGGCCTACTTAAGCCGTGACGTTATTTTTAGCATTAGGGTCACCACTGCCGTATAGCTGGCTTTAGTACCATCCTTTCTTCCTACGATTCGAGTCTAACTTTCTTAATTCTTCGCGCCGCGTATCGTTTCCATGGTATCGATCTCGTAAGTTTTCATCAACCTGTGTTTAAGTAAAAAAAGTAATTTCTGCGTAGAATTGACCAAATTTCTAATCTCTAGAACAAATTGTATTTAGACAAAATTTTGTCTTACTCGTTCGAATATAATTTTATTTCAGAAGCTACACTAAAATTCCTTCTAAATTTCCTCTTCGAGATTGTAGAGTTCCCTACGAGTTTACACATAAGCGAAACTAAAGTAAAATGAACGTGACAATGTTTGTTGCAGAGTTACCGAAAGATCGCACGGCAGGTCAGCACACCTGATAGCGCGCCAGCTGGTCTCGGTAGTCCGCAGGGTGGTATTGGCGGTTTACAGCAACAGCATCAACAACAAACGCAACAATCTTTACACCAGCCAGATCCCATGCAGCAGACCAAGGACAATCTCAATCCTGCGGCGAACCAGCAAACGGGCGCCCTCAGGAACGGCAATCCGCCACCACCTGTCGTCTCTATGGTAAGTCTCAAGATTGTTCAAATTATGCGAAAGCCGATCGATCCCTCTAGCATTTTCCGTCAATTTTATTACAATTTATTACGATAAATGCTGTCGCTATAAAAAGTCGACTTAAACGTATAGGATACGCCAAGCGTACGCCTAAGTTACAAAATATACCGAGTTAAGAAATTCCAAGATTGAAGATTTACGTGAAAAGACGGCTCGAGGCTCGTTAAAGATCAAATCGGATCGGTTAGAACATGTAAGGACAATTTTAACGTCCGCGGAGCGACGTTGCTCGCGACGATCCATGACTGCAAAGGAATCGACTGCCGAAATAGCGGCGTAACATGGAGGGCAAGGGTAGACTACCGGCAGACAGTGAGTGCGGGGGCGGTGACCGGCCGCCAACGCGAATCAATACCCGCAGGAACAGGAACCACCGACCTACCGAGAGAGACGGAGAGAGAAAGAGAGAGATAGATAGATGGATAGAAAGAGACGGAGACAGAGAGAGTGAGAGAGAGAGAGAGGAGGGAGGGGGGAAGAGGGCGAACGACGTATCCCGGGGACGAAAGGAGAGAAAGAGAGAAGCGATGAAAAGCGAGCGGTATCAAGAGGTGGAGCAGGAGTAACGATACGATAGAAGCCGGCAAGGGTATAGCCGCTCGCGTCGCAGGGGGTAGACTACCCCCGCGACTCCTATATGAAGATTCACTTCTAATACATGCCGCTCTGTCTTCCGTTAATATTTTAATCGTCTTTGCCGTCTTTCCTCCTCGCGGACGGGCAGCTCGATGCTAAATGGATCGTCCACGCGTCGCCGTTTGCCTGCGAAACTCGCCACGTGTGTATACTTTAATGAGATAAACGAATCGATGTATCGGGAAGAGAGGGAGAAACTGCACGTCGCGCATTGCGTCGATAGTAAAAATTTGTAACCTTGTAACTGAAGTGCATATGCGCTTTTTTTTTAGCGCCCACTTCATCCGCGCGAATCTCTGCGCGTAATAGAGTACGTTGGACTTACCGTGTTGCCGCGGAAAAAGTTCTCCGCGGAAAATCGCCAATCGAGATAAAACAGAGTTGAGATTTGGTTGCAACTTTTGGGTTGATTTTCGTGTCGACATCCTTTGCCTTTCCCGTCGTCGTCTTCTTTTACAATCACGAGTGCCTCTTAAGTGCGCTTAATCAAAGCGGGCGACATTTTTCAGAAACGACCCTGCTATGCAAGCGAACAGTACCTTCCTGAATGTCTAACAGTGTTTCGCAAATAAACAGCAGCTACGGTACGCGAATGTTTAGACAGGAAGCATGCGGTTCGAAATGTGTTTCCGTATGCAATTTCACGTGTTAGGGCATTTGCGATCTCATGCGTATGTACGTATGTACAAGTGGTCCTGGACTCAGGGAAATGTTTTGTAATTACCTCTTGTAGTTACGTACGTCTGACGGCTTATTAAAACGCTCGGGAGGAAGGACTTCAATTAAAGATGTGCCTCAATTAAAGAAATCGGGCTAAAAGTTGCAACTAAATCACAGCGCCGAGGCACACGTGGTGCACACGAAATGCTATTAGTTTGCCCGGATCGAAGTTGTCAATTAATCGGGACGTTCCCATATACGCAGCCGCGGTCATCTTAATTTGCATAACGATGTTTCGCGTGGCGTTCAACATTTGCGTTAAAATGTGCCGGCAGAAATGTCCAATTCGTCTATTATCGTTAAGCTTTATCGTTGTTGCAATATCGATATTGCTTCCAGGCGAGCGTGATAAACTTACTCACACGTCACAGATGCGAAATATAATCTGTTCGTGTGCCGCAACACACATATATATTCTCTCTCTCTCTCTCTCTCTCTCTCTCTCTCTCCGTGTGTTGCATTTAAATGCGGGGCATTCTCATTGATGCCTACGCTCGGCGGTAATTGTGCATTTCGCACGTTTAAATGGGACTATAGCCGAGCGTGGCAAACACGCTCGGTGTCGCGCGCGACACGATAATTGCTAATGCCACGGCGATAAAGGAATCAACGTTACGGCGGGGCGGCCGTATTCGTCGGGGCGCCCAATTATGCAATAAACCGAAACCGCGAAATGCCGGGCCGCCCGATCGTTGGCGGTGGGCAAATTGCGAATTGCGTTCCCGTCGCCGCGTACATGCGGTTTAGCCGCACGCGATCGCTCTCGCGGAAAGCGAGAGGGACAAACGGTATCTGCCCGCGTGTTGCATCCCTTCTCGCCTCCTCCTCCTCCTCCGCCTCCTCCCCCCCGCGGGGAGAATTCCCTCTTTCAGATCCAGACGCGCGCGTCGTGTCGTGTCGTGTTATATCGATTATGGCAGTAGCTGTAAACGCGATTGAGCGCATCCGACGGTGCTGTAAGATCGGGAAAGCGGGGGTGGGGTGAGAAGTGGCCGGGGTCGACAAACTCTCCCGCGAATATCCGCCGGAAGGGCAACTTGGCTCCCGAGGGTCATGTTTGGGTGCTGTCACAGAACGTTCCGTTTTATCACGCCGGGGTCTTAGGTTGCCCTAGGTCACGATGCCACGAGAACGGAAGGATTTTCTCCCCGAGGGAGAGAAAGCACGCGCTCGCGCGCGAGTGTGTGCGTAAGAGGATGATACCCGAGGAATCTCTCCGTGCCACGCTTGGCGAGTCGCCCAGGCTCCTCGACGCTATCAGCCTCGACCACAAACACCGATTCACGGCCACTAGGAGGGTTCTCAGAGAGCGAAGGAGAGAAAGAGAGAGAGAGGGATGATTCCCCGTGCTTCGAGATAGACGACTCTCGGGACGATCGAGAACCGTTCGGCACGAGCCGTTTGTTTCAATAGCTCGTACGCGCGAATGCGTTAAATGTCAGACAGTTAGGACTCGCGCCATGTAGGGCAGATTTTTCCAACTTCTTGATAAGCTAGCTAATAGTTAAATCATACGTCTGTCTTTGTTTTATCTTCAAATTAGACAAGTTTTAACAGACTTAATTATTATGATTTAGGGCCGGCTTTTCCAACTTCTTCGTAAGTTAACTAATAGTTAAATCATACGTCTGAACTTGTCTAATATGAAAATTAAACAAAGCCAGACGTATGATTTAATTATTAGTTAGCTTACCAAGAAGTTGGAAAAACCGGCCCTAAATCGTAACAGTTAAGTCTGAACTTGTCTAATTTGATGATAGAACAAATAGACGTATAATTTAACTGTTAGCTAGCTTATCAAGAAGTTGGAAAAACCGGCTCTGTATGGTGCGAGCCTTATATAAGTATAATGATATATAAGAAGTTGGAAAAATCGACCCACATTTCTTTCTCACATAGATTGCTGCGTCTTTCACGCATACATACTTATGTATATATATGCAAAAACGCAGAATTCAAAGCCATTTATCTGTCATTTATTTGCGAACGCGCTTTATCAGCGCTCTTGCATTTTCGAGCCGCCGCGCCGCGCGCCGTGTGTAATCGCTCGACCGGGGGTTGCTCGCACGGAAACTCGATAGCTAAGCGCCAATTTGACGAACGACGAAGCGGATGCGGATAGATCCCTCTCGGTTGCCTCGCAGGCCCAAATCGTGAGTCCGCTTGCGGCGTTCGGGCCTCGAATATTCCGGGCCCCGTTTCTCGTTTCCGAAGACCGGGACCAGCGATCGCGGGATCGCCTCGCGCAAGAGGCGCGCATGTTTTATGGGGTCGACCGCGCCGAGAACGCGCGGATGACAAAAGATCGGCCGCGGTAAACGGACGAACGGACGAACCAATCGTCCTGACTCTCCCTTCTCGTTTTGCACAAAGTTTTACGGCCTGGCTGCGAGGTTGCCGGCTCTTTCTCCTCTCCTTCGACTCGCATCGCTGCGGACGGGGTTCCTCCTCTGCCTCGCTGCGCCTCGATACGTCCTTTTTTTTTTCTTCCCCTTCGACGCCGTCTCCGTCGCTCCATCCCCGCCCGCCGGCCCTCCTCTATCTCTTTCTCTCTTCCTCTCCCGTTTTATCGCGTTGACAGAGAAGCGCGGGAGACAGGGAGGCAAAAGCCGAGAGAACGGCCGGGCGAACGAAAATAAACGAAAGTGAACTCGCGCAGCTCCATTTTTACGCGCGCGGCGCGTCATTTTATCCCGGACGATTGCCATTATCGTTGTTATTTATTACATGATAAAATAAATTTTCATGAAAAAAATATATTTATATAATGCCCGAAACAAAATGCAAAAATAAAATGCCACTTTTAATACAAACTCGTCGTTGAATCTCAATTCTTGATATCGCGTTAACGATAAAGAAAGTTTGGCGGCCTGAAAGAAACGTCTGCTGATTCCTCCGTTTTTTTCTCTCCATGCGCAGTCACCCGGAGTGATGCCCTTCTACGGTGATTCCGGCGCCGGTTTCCGTCCGGCGGCTGGGTTTGGAAATACGGTTTGGCATCAGGGAGTCGGACCAGTTGGCGCCGTTTCCGTCGAGACGTCACCGGCACCGTGGCCACCGCAGCAATTCATTCAGCAGATTCCCGCGCCAAATCAACTCGAAGAGCTGAGATATCAGTACGGCCCCGGGGCCTACCATTCTCAACCTCCAGGTGAGTCATTCGAACGAGGTAATACCGAACCAGACGATGCCCACAGCAAATGATTCTCTGGGAACGTATCACTCACTCGAATAAAACGCAGTCACTAGAAAAGAGATATAAATATATATACGTAAAATTTTTTTAAAGTTTTCGGTTTTGTTTTTTTTTTGTTTTTTTTAGATTATGACTTATCGCATCACATAAAATCGCGTGTTTATACCAACATTACTCTTACCATGTAAATCTACGGCGTCCGAATTGGGATCTGCTCGTAATTGACCGGCAAACTTGCCTGGTCTGGCTTCGCTTCCGAAAAGAATATAGGCAGTAGGAGGGATTTGGGGAGATCCCAAAGAAGTAGTCGTTATAAAAGATCAGTATTTCGCCGAATGTCGAGCAGGTCAAAAATTGTGCACGGATCTCTCAGATTCACTATTTCCTAAACGTTTTCTTTTAACGTAAGTAACAATGCTGCTAATATTGCCTTCGATCAAGATGATGTTTCCTTAAAAGGTTTTGACGAATTGTTGCGTTTTTATTTATTGTTAGTTATTGGAGTTCTATGTAAAACTTTGTCGGAAAAGAATTGAACTTTTTCCAACGTACGCTATATGAATTTTGAATAAAATTTAGCAAAATGTAAAATACATTTAAATTTATTTACACTGTAGCGAATGAGTTCTCACAGATTCTCATTTCGCCAAACAGAAAATAACGAAATGAAAATAATATAATAAATAAAGGCAAAAGACAATAACACACAACGGACTTAGGAAGCGACTAAAACAAATTTTAATTTGCCGTACTTGCCAAGGAGAGACGATAGATATAAGTAGAGACGCGTTACCGAGAGCGAGGCTTTTTTCCTGCTAATCGTCTCCGCGTAAGTATCGCACACCTCACGCGACTAAAACCGATTCCGATGTATAAATATATTTGTAACGCGAATGAAGACTTTGATTATAAGAGTAATCACGATACTTATATACTGATCACGATCAGTACGCCTAATATTACTGCTCATCTTTCCGCGCTTTCCATTCCTCACATAATCAAAACACTTTTATCTTTAATTCTGATTTATCCTGATTTTTCTTACTAAAAGTGTCCATTTTGATTCTGAATAATTCAACTTCTTGAGATATTAGTACTATATTTTTTTATATATTAGATGTTGAAGTAAAAAGAACTTAAAAGAACGTTCTCCTTTGTATAAAAAAAAGTTACATATTTTTAAAGAAACATCTTTTTCATCTTCAAATATCTTCATATATATTCAGAATTTTTTTTAAATTGTTGTCAATTACAATTATTAAAATTATCGTCGTCAATTACAATATTTACAAATGTTTCGTGAATTTTTTGAATATTTTAAAGGAAAGTAATATCCAACGAAATATATCTGTCCACGTGTACATTTAAAAGATTAGGTTTTAAAAACGTGTTTACATTAATTTTATTTAATATTACAGTTCCGTATCAGCAACAAACATTTTTAACGGCGGATCAGTCTGCGTTTCAACGAGCCGGAACGACGGGACAATACACCATCACGGGGCAACCTTCACCACTGACTCCAGTCGGAGGACAGGCGGTTTCGACGCCTCAGAGGCAGTTGAACGGACAATTTGTTGATCCCTCTGCTACTGCTAATCAATCAGTTGCCTATGAACGACAGGACTACGTGAACGGCTATCAACAGCAAGTAAGTGTCTGATTACATAAGTGAAGCTCCAACTTACACTTATGCTTTGTTATACGCGCGGATTCAATTCTCACGATTTTCTCGTGTTTGCCCCTATTCGATAGCTGTTCTAAAGAATCGTATGAAGCATTTCCAACGAACGCTACACATCGCAAAACGGGGCTTCTTGCAGGACGTGACAATGGCGCCACCCCCGTCGACAACTCCGACGAGTCGTAGTAGCTCGGTGCACATGGACAGTCAGCAACAACAGCAACCAGGAGGTCCGCAGCAACAATCGCAGCAGCAGCAGCAGCAGCAGCAGCAGCAACAAGCCGCCGCGGATACGCAAGTAAAGGGATTCGCGACAATCGCCTCCTCCAATGTGTCGGGAAACGAGATGCCTGGGTATCCACTTCAACCGGACCCACAGAGTTTACACAACTCTAACGGGTATCCAGGCTACGTGGAGATGGGTCAGCAACCAGCGCAGAACCAATGGCAAATGGTTCCGCCGCAACAACATCACCAACAAACGCAAATGCAACAACAACCGGTGGTCGACAATAATCAACGACATGTATGGTCAGACACAAGCGGAAAGATAAACAGCAGTGTCAACAGCAACATGAATTGGCAGGAGGGAACGATGCAACAACCACAAAAGCCTCCACCGCAGCAGCAGCAGCAGCAACAACAACAACAAAATTTGCAAGGCAACATGAAGTCACAGGTGGAGCAGCAACAAACTACTCAAATGCAACCACAGGAACTGCCAAGACCAGCGAGTCACATGAGCTGGGAGACCGGAAGCGTGAAGGAACCCCAAACGCCACAATCGTGGTCCGAAAACGCCGATAACCAGCAACAACAAACTCAGGGAAACTGGTCACAACAGAGTCCAAAGCTAAGGGATCCACAAAATCCACGGTTGACGCCATCCAGTCAACAATCGTCCCAACATCAGACCTGGTTGCAGCACTCTCCGAAATTGTCAGACCACCAGCACAATAATGCTCAACAAAACGCGAGGATGACGCCTTCTGGCCAGCGTAACTGGCAGCAAAATAGTCCAGAAATGCAAGGATCTCAGCAGAATCCGAGATTGACGCCTTCTGGGCAGCAGATGCAACAGCAGCAGCAGCAGCAACAATGGCCGCAGCAGACCAAGGTGGAGCAAAATCCTAGACTCACACCGTCCAATCAAATATCGTGGCCCGACACGCCGACTAGTCAACCGAATTGGTCACCAAATAGCATAAAAAGTGATAATAGTCAACAGCCGCAGCAACAATGGCAGGACTCGCAGCCCAGCCCTAGACGAACCCCGAGTCATCAATGGCAAAATCAACTGCCACAAGAAAATAAATTGGACAGTCCAATGACTTGGTCGCCTGTAAATTCTGTATCAGAAACGCAACCGAGTTGGGGACAACAGACGACAAAGCAGGACATGCAAAACTCAGGTGAGAGAACTGCGTGGCAACAACAAACAGTGGATAATAACAAACCAAACGGATTTCCGGAAAATCAAGATAATTCAGAAAGCAACGTCTACGCTCAATCTAATCGAGTAAATCTTAATAGTCGACTAAAATCGATGATTTTAAACAAGCAGCAGCAACAGCAGATGCAACAACAGCAGCAGCAACAGCAACAGCATCAGCATCAACAGCATCAGCATCAACAGCATCAGCATCAGCAGCAAACCCACCAACATCATCAGATGCAATCGCAACACGTTAATACTAACAATAGATCCACTTCAGAGTATTCAGCGGACGATCAAATGCGCGATGCGCATGAAAACAACGACAAGATGCAAGAGAAACGCGCGGATCATTTTATCAATCAGTCAAACATTATTTCGATGGCGCAATCTAATGAAAACATGACCGGTAATTTTTTATCGCATAGCCACCACCCTCGGGTAGATAATTTGCCCGACGGTGGTGGCTTATGGGAATGGACGGAAGGAGAACACAATCACAATAATAACGACATCGATAATAAAGACGATAATTCCGCATTGCCGGAAAGTGGAATGGCAGCTTTTGAAAATTTTATGAAACTCACTGCAGAAAATAAAAGCCACTCGTGTGATAAAGACAAGGAGCAACATTCCTGGGAGGCAGAGGGAAGAAGCAACGAAGAGCAGGAGATTGACGACAAGTCTTTCCAACAAAGATTGTGCATGGATCAAATGAACAATACATCTTTCGAGAGATCCCAGAAGATACCCGAAGATGATGGAATGAAAAACGATAATCTGGATTTTCTAAAGACGACAAATACAGCAGATCATATATCTTCTAAAGAGAAGTGCGATTCTGAGCCTGTGATTAAACAGGAAAACGTCGAAGATCACAATTATCACGTATCTCATGATGCGTCCAACATCACTGAGAACGAAGAGAATCGAGAGATTGCTCGAGATTATAAGTTTCGCGGTGATGGAGGACCCGCAAAAGTATCACCGGGAACGGGTTCCTGGTGCTGTCGAAGAGGTGGGACCGAACAACCGACTCCCGAACATCTAAGAGACGGCTGTTGTCAGGGTCTTCAAACCAAGGATGAGATACTGGCTGATTCCTCGGAGAAAGCTGAATTAAAGAATGAAGGACCGCACAGTCCGCATACTCCGACTACGACAACTGTGACGACGAAGTTGCAAGACCACTTGGACAAACTGAAGAACAATATCAGGACCGAAGTGCCGGACTGCAATTGTTTCCCCGCCGATAAATGTGAGTTACAATTACGTATTTCGTATTACATTAACATTGAGAAAGCACACTAATCATGAAGGTACACACAAAAGAAAGTTACAAACTAACATAGATTTTATTGCCAATACTATATCAATCGGTTATGCGTCCTGAAATCTAGAAAAGAGTGTGCATTAATGTAATCCCTATTCGTAAGGGCAAATCTACAACATGCACAGCATGAATGTTTCCGCTTCTGTTGCTTCCTTTCGTTTACGTGTTAGTCATTATAAATAAAATGTGGTTCAATTACAAGGCCCGCCAGAACCCGGTTCGTACTACACTCACCTCGGGGCGGCTGCAAGCCTACCTGATCTTCGGAACGATCTCGAACGAAGAACCGGCCTTAAGGGCGATGCGATAAGATTCGAAAAGGTCGTCTATACCGGCAAGGAGGGCAAAACCACGCAAGGATGTCCAATGGCCAAATGGGTAAGTCATCTTTTTAAAATAATTGTGTAGCTAGCAAACAGTTAAGGACGATGTTAGGAAAGAAACATGTATCAGTAGCGTCTATTTTTTTTACACTTATGTAAAAACGCGATTGTAATGTCGATAATTTGCTAGATTATCCGACGGTCCGGCATCGACGAGAAGATCTTAACCGTGGTGAAACATCGTCAAGGTCACAAGTGTCCAACCGCCTGGATCGTTGTAGCTATGGTTGCCTGGGAAGGGGTGCCGACTCACGAAGCGGATCGTATCTATACTCTCTTAAGTCACAAACTCAATCGATTCGGTCTTCCAACCACCAGACGATGCGGTACCAACGAACCCCGAACCTGCGCGTGCCAAGGACTCGATCCTGATAGTTGCGGCGCCAGCTTTTCCTTCGGCTGTTCCTGGTCGATGTACTATAACGGCTGCAAATATGCCAGAAGTAAAACCGTCCGAAAGTTTCGCCTGTCTGTACGATCGGAGGTAAATATTTTAAGAGTATTATAATTTAAGCAGGACCAGGAAACGGATTATAGATTATAACGAAATAATTGTTTCGCAGGAACAAGAAGTCGAAGAGAGAATGCACGTTCTGGCGACGCTTTTGTCACCTTTGTATCTTAGTCTTGCGCCAGAGGCTTTCAATAATCAAACACAATTCGAACGAGAAGCGAGCGAATGTCGCTTAGGATTTAAACCAGGTCGACCCTTTTCCGGTGTTACGGCTTGCATTGATTTTTGCGCACACGCCCATCGGGATCTACATAACATGAATAACGGATGTACCGTGGTACGTGAATTCCAAGCTTAATTCGATACGCCAAATGATATTATAATACGTTGTTGTGATTGTTGTTTCTTCGCAAAAATCTAGAAGAAATAAAACAAGACTTATTTTATGAATATTATAACATTTTTAGCTTGTAACATCGCATCATTACGTTTTTTCAGGTAGTTACTCTGACAAAACATCGAACATTATCAAAACCCGAAGACGAACAGTTACACGTGCTACCTCTTTATATAATGGACGATACAGACGAATTTGGTTCAAAGGAAGGTCAAGAGAAAAAGATTCGTTCTGGGGCTCTTGAATTTTTATCCAAGTTAGTATTTACTAAATATTCGAAAATAATCTATAGAAAATTGCATCAGGCAACTATTGATTTTATTTTATCTTCTCGTTTAGATATCCATGCGAGGTTCGAGTTAGGTCGGTACCTCTTCAACCATGCAGACGTCACGGTAAAAAAAGAAAAGAAGATGAACCGGATATTCAGACTGGCAAGAAGGACGCAATCAAGATTATGGCGGAAAAGGTGGCTGATCCCGGGCGTTCGCCAGGACATGCAGACTCTTCTAAGTTACAATCGCAATTGACACTGGAGATGACGCCCATGTTCGAAGGAATTGACGCGCAGTTGCAGAGTTCTCAGGTATCCTCCACGGTGTTAGATAGTCCGGTATCGATGTATCAAGGATGGGGAGCGTATCAAGGTGAGCAACAGTGGAATCGAAATGGCTGGCTTGAACAGCGTAAAAATAACTGGTTGAATCCATGGGTAGAATATCCTTCGTTTGGTGGTTTAGAGAGGGACATCAAAGTCGACCCAGACAGTACCAGTTTGGATGATATTAGGCCCAGGAGTACCGTTTCTCAAGAAGAGCACAGACCGGGCTCGAGGAATCTACCTAACTCTACGGTGGATTCAGCCAGAGGATGTTACGGAAGTTCACCCAGAGCTCATCCCGTTTCGCCTCGTTCGCACGTGAACATTTCGGGGGAAGTATCTTACAATGCATCGCCCAGAAGCTGCACCATGACGCCTCAGGATCCGAAAATGATTCCGTTGAAAGGACTGGAACATTCAAATATGGAAAATAATTACGATCATCAAATGGCTTCTGGAATGTACGCCGCTTCGGTCAACGGACAAAACGATTGTTCTTCCTCCAAAATCGGCTCCCTCAATTCATCGCTCGGCATGGAGACCACGCATCGAAATATTTCACCCAGGATGAATCAGTCGCCAATTCACGTACGTAACATGGGACAAGATTGTGTCACCAATCAGTTGAGGTTGTCGTCACCTAAATATACGGGAGATTTTAATTCACAAAAATACTCGGACAGCATGACACCAAATTACGCAGATGCCGAACACTCTGCGAAATCGCCATTGCTGAGGCCACAAATTGAACAAACGTTTGCAAATAGAATGCAGCATCTTTCTCCATCCAAACCGATGCAATCGCCCATAAATTCTGGCTATCATAATCAATATTGCGACAGCAATGCGTCAAATTTATTCCCTTACATGGACAATAGTAATCAAAAATCTATGGCTCCGAACTCGGATGTTTTGGGACATAATTCGTTGCATTTGCCAGAACAGCGAAATGACGTGCAATGTTCGAATGACCAGCGAAAATGTATTGATCACGCGCAAAGACAATCGGAATCAAAGTCCTTCGTGAACAATCATCCTTCATCCCCGTCTTCCGATCATGTTTCTTGTCCGCAGAATTGGAATATCGCGAATTCGTGGTATCCCAATCAAGCTAAAAATCCACAGCTATTCGATCAGATGGGCGACAAGAAAATCTGGGTTGGTAAACTAGCAAGACCGGACCAAACTAAAGCTACTGCCTGGGAAGCGTCGTCCGAACCGTCGCCATTCCGAGTGCCAAGAGGAAGACCACCCTCGCGAACAATAACCAATCAGAATCTATCCGCGGAGCCGAATGCATATCCAAATCATTTAGCCAGAACATTTTTAAAACCTCCAGATTCTAAACCTTTCGCGGATGTTCCGAATAGCAATACAGCCCAAAATGGTTGTATATCCAATCAATTAAAGGACAATTGCACGGAAGATAGATTGCGAGAAGGATTTTATGATAATAAGCAAGAAGTGTCCAATTCAAATTCTGTCGCATGGAACGAAGAAATAAAACAAGATTTTCACCCTATGTCCGGTTTAAATCATCATGCGTTTCCTCAATACGGATACCCGACCTATCCGGTGTTCGAGAAGCCTTACGCGAACTCGTGGGAAGGTTACAACTATAACCATCATCAACCGTCATATCAGTCGCCGGAGCAATTCTACCAGCAACCAAAGCGCGAAGGTTGCTTTCATTCGCCTCAATATCCGTATCAAGGCCTGAATCCAGCGTATCAAGGCTTGAATTCCGGCTGGACGAGATGGGACACGCCACGGTGGGACATTTATGGACCGCCACCTTATTTCCCGGTTTTACCGGAGCCCCCCCCGAAGGCAGAGCCTCTCGGCGAAATAACAGACTACTCCGAGAACGAGGAATGCTTCAAGGATCCACAGATGGGCGGTGTCGCGATTGCCCTGAGTCACGGTAGCGTACTCTTCGAATGCGCGAAGCACGAGATGCACGCTACCACCGCATTGAAGAAACCCAATCGGCTCAATCCGACTAGGATCAGCTTGGTGTTCTATCAACATCGCAATTTAAACAGATCCAAGCACGGTTGGGAAGAGTGGGAGGAAAAGATGCGATTGCGAAAATTGGGCATCACAACGTCGACCAGCAGTGCGTCCGCGTCGACGACCAGTCCATCGACTCCAACCACCGCGACAAGCCCCGGCAGTACAATGAACGAGAAAACGACGCCACTTCCATCACTTTCGCACATTCCAAATGTTCCCAGCTCGCAGTTCATGATGAGATCCCCTACTTACACCACAATGACTTGGACGACGCTCTTCCCGATGCATCCGTGTATGATAACTGGACCATACCAAGAAGGTGGTGCGATTGGATGAGTCGAGGTTGGACGGTACAGCTTCGATCGTCGATGACCGGAGCTTGTACCGAGATCTGCCATCGCCAAAACTCGAATCAGCTAAAGGGTTTGTGAGACAAGATCCTGAAGAAGAATCGCGATAAATCCGATCGGATGAAACGACGAAGCGGCGACTTTACCATGAGAGGCTTTATATTGTTATTATCGTTATAGTTAGTTATTCCGAAAACGAGAAACACACACTTTGCACTGCCATTTTTCTATTTCGAGTTTTACGCAAGATTTAAACATAGCGACAAAAACGTGCTTGAAGAAAGCCACGCCGAGTGTGATTACGTCACCCTTTGTCGGGGCTCGCGTTTTATACTGACTTTTTACTGAGTTGAACTCGAAAGAGACTCTCGTAATCGAACTAGAGGCTGCAAAATCGAGACAATGGTAAAATGATCGAGGCTATTGATGTATCAGGAAATGATAAAAGCTGCGCCTTGCGAAGACTTTGATACGAAAATTTTTCGTATTCTGACCCTGTACACTTTAAGTAATATCGCTACGTATAACGGTTTCGTGTTAGTAGAATTGTAATCTTACTAGCTAGTCGAAGTCTAAATGATGAATCGCGCGATATCACGTAACACACATAAAAGCACACATTAAACGTATACGCACTTCAAGGATACCCAAGAAAACTTGCATGACGTGATCTCTGAATTATCGCATCTAACTATCTTTCTAAGACTTTGTAAGACTTTAAGACTTTAAAAGAAAAGCAAGAAAAATAGAACAACCATGCCCTCACGTTGTATATGAACATTGTATATAGATATATATTATCCAAATTAAATATAATAAAAGAAGAAGCCTGGAGCAAGATATCATTTATAAATATATATGATCATTTGTAATAATACATATATATATATATATATATATATATACATAATATGATATCTGTTACATGTAATGTGTATAATAT